>ML824999.1:2066-57177 GCA_009831015.1 Picea engelmannii
ATGATCTTTACTCTTACTATCCATATGTTGTATGATTGGTTGATGACACATGAAGAAATATTAATAAGTATTTAAAAAGCATAAAATTGTTTAAGCTTATAAACAACTGATTCACCCCCCCCCTCTCAGTTGTTCTAGTATTTCCAACACTGCTCCACCACATGATCAGTGTGGCTCATGGTTAGAAAGGTATTACCTCGATGTGCCAATGCTGCAGTCCAGAATTCATGCTCTAGAGGATCAACTTGCAAGGCTCACCAGTCAGAAGGCTAAATCGACAACCACTGATAAGAAACAACGAACAACAGGTTCGATTTTGTTTAAGAATGTGGAGTCGGCTACAACGGTCGTCAATTCAAAATTGGTGTAGCTCCAATAGCCTCACTGGTATGATTATCACCTGTTTATATGAAAAACTCACAGCTTTGTTTACACCGTGGATTTCCTTTGTCACATAAGCATGCATTATTGTATATAATTTTGTTTTGATAAATCAAATTCCATTATCGTTTTAGTTTTGATTGGATTTGGCTTTGATTCGATTGATCGTGCGATAGATTTGATTGTTTTAATTTGGCTTCGATTGAATACTATGTTGATGTCTTTACTAAACACAGGCCGTTTCTAGTATTTCGATTTTGTATGCAGTCAATGTCTCGATTTAAATTGGTTATATTTTATACGAAATGGTTGGCAATAATGGTTAACTGTTATGATTTTATATTCCATGTCTTTTGACCAATTCGAATACTATTCTGTTAAGGTATAATTGTGAACAGATATGAGTCATAACTGTTATATCCAACTAATCGATTTTCACTGTCTGACCATGTTATCAGCTCGGCTCATATTGCAACAAATATATTGTTTAAATTTGATTTGGGAACGAAAGTGATTATGCCCAGGATTGCGATTTGTTTCTATATTTTATTGTTGTCCAGTTTATGCTTATCACTACTGTTGATGGTTATGATCACGATGTGATCCTGTCTGTCGACTGTGTAAACGCTCAACGATTGAAATCTATGGCAAAATTTGATGAATGTTTATTTGGCAATAGTCGTAACAGTTTTTCCATATTGGTATTTGATTGAAACAATATGAATCTTATGCACATTGTTACAGCCGTAACAAATCAATTTTGATTATGTTCAATTATGATTGTATCGATTGTGATTGTGTTGAATTAGATCATATCTTATACGGTATGATTCACCATTGATTTAATTTGATATGAAACAGTCCTATTATGGTTTGACCATATTTATGGCGACTAAAAAACAGAGCATTCTTATCCTGTTTTGAATCACTTTTCGATTTGGTTAAATTTGAATGATAAACTCATTGGAATTATTAATAATTCGATTTTAATGTTTATTAAAAGAAAATTAAATTGGATTGTTTTAAAAGGATTTCATTTGATTGCTATCTGGTCTTGTATGCTATTCTAGACTAGCTACAGAATCAGATGATTCTGTAGATAAGTCTGTAGGATCAAATTTTTTATTTTTTGTTACTGAAATATCTCTCTAATTTGATAATTGTGTTCTATTGCAGGTAAATTCGAAATTGCAGTTGAGTTTGTGAGCAGTTAGGGGATAATTCAAAGATTTCACTTGCATTTTGATTTCCTAGTTTAGGTGATTTTGGGATATTTCCCAGATTATGTAAAACTGTTTGATATTATCCACAGGGATGCTTTTACCCTATGGAAAGACTTATAAAAACCTATCATTTTTGTAATAATGTAGATCCTCATTCGTGGGAGAACAAGGATGTGGAGTTATAATACAGACTGAAGCAGAATTTGATGTTTTGTCACAGCTTTAGCTTCTCATTATATCAACATTTTGTTTCATGTTGTGTATATCAATTTGTATATGGTTTATGACTACTTTAGATATCTAGATCATGTGCAAATGATATAATTTTAATCACTGTAATCCATATCTAGTTTCTTCCAATTGTATAAAAGACATTACAATTGTCTAATTCAGTTTGTGAATGACAGGTTTATCTTCTTCATGAATTGAATTATGTAATATAAATTTTTGCATAACAGGTTTCCCTTATTGCAGGGATTTATTAATCATAAAATTGTTATGATTTTTACGTCCTGTTTGTCCGGTTAACAACTTAAAGAGCAGCGCAGCCGATCGTTTATGAGAAGATTTTGGACTAACCGATGCGAGTTTACTTCCGTCGAACATCTTCAAAGTTATCATACACAGGATAAACTAGGAGCGCTTCCAGGTCAGTTAATTTTTTCTTTGTTGTTTTCATTAAATAGTTTAGATATAAGTCTAGATAGATTTATATTAGATTGTTTAATTTCAGTAATTATATTAGATCGTTTAATTTCAGTAGTTTTATTTCTTTTTCATAAAATCAAAAAAATCAAAAAACATATCTTTCTGTCTTAGGGCAGAAAACACATGATTTTTGCAGGTTTTAATTAAATCTGTAGGTTGTTTATAGTGTACATTTGTAAATAAGCAATATTGCAGCTGGTAATTAGATAGTTGATTTGATTTATTATAATAGTAATTAGTAGATTATATATAGAATAGTTTAGTTTAGTTTATTGTATTTAGTTTTAGTTTATTTAGTAGTTTGTTTTAATTAGATTAGTGTAATAGTTAGTTTGTTTGTTTTTAGTTAATTTGTTTATTGTTAGTTAGTTTAGTTTCTTTTATTTAGTTTTAGTTAGTTTTATTAGTTTTAGTTAGTTTTATTTGTTTTAGTTAGAATAGTTAGTTTAGATTAGTTTCCTCTTTGGTTTTTCTTAAGACCTTAGAGCGGCCAACGGAGCCGTTAAACCCGTCAGGGTGGTTCATTCCAAACGGCTTGGGTTATTTAGACAACCCCAGACCGGTTCCACTCTCTCAATTGACAGAAGGACAATTTCACCCGTCAACACACCTCTAGGTACATGTTGAGTTTGGGGTCCGACCCAATCTGTTGGTCTAGAAAAAATAATTCAACTATTTCTCTATCTTCAAAAGAGTTGGAGTACAAGGGAGAATTTAGTGTTACCATTTAGGTATTGTGGCTACAAAAATTCCTCACCAAGCTTGAAATTCAGTTCAACCGCTCGAATGTGACATGGTGCGATGACCAGAGCACACTCAAATTATATCGCTATCCAATACATAGAAAACTGACAAAACATATCAAAATCCATATGCATTTTTATCAGGGATATGGTTCATGAAAGAGTGATTGATTTGCAATATTTCCCTTTTATCGAGTAGACAACTGAGATCTTCACCAATACTTTCAATGAGAAAAAATTCCATAGTTTGTGTGATCATATTAGAGTGAAGGACATAGTTACCTAGAAACCATCTTTCTCTTCTTTTGATACACTGTATTTTGAGGGGGGGATTTTTCCCATGAGGTTTTCCCTATTTCGTCACTTTATTTTAGTGTTCATTCATTACATTTTTCTTGGTCACCTAACATGGCCTTTGTTTTCGGAACCCATTCATTATGTATACTCCCTAGTAGTGTTTAGGGAAGGTGTTGGAGATATTACAAACACATATTATTTTGCTTTCATTTTATTTTCCTAAATTTATTTTTCTATGTTGAGGGTCACTTAGTTTGAGATATTTTCCACTAGACAAGGGTTCAACATACCCTTTAGTCAATCCTCAATTACCTTTAAAATAAACTAGTTGAGTGAAGTGTTACATCTCAACCTTGGATTCATCACCAAGTGTTGCATGATAAATTCAATATCATCACCATGAATGTACACTTGCATTGGGATCATCACTATTAAATCAAACTTCACATGTGTGAGTGATCTCCTCCTAATTTCACTCCATTTTAGATAGTTCACTAATGATGGCATGGTCAATTAACTAGGAGTAGGTGGCAGTTGATTCAAATGACTACCAATGTGTGTCACATCTCTCTAGAACACTCCTAATGAAAATTGTCTTGTCTACTATGGTGATTTAGTTGTGTCATATTGATTATATCACTTGTATTGTAACAGTCCCTTACTAAGATAATAGAAATAATTTCATTTTTTTATCTAATTTTTGTCTTCTCCCTTCATCAACCATTGCAAGTTGTGTATACGTCATTTTTAGCAAGATCTTCTATGCATGTATCTTAGAAACTCTACATGGTATCAGATCCCATAGTCGAATAGTAAGAATCATCACCAAAACACTTTTGCAAGTACCGAAGATGGAACAAAACAGCATGAAAGATGGAATTTCCTGCATCTGCAATTATAACGCCATATAATTACTTTGAATGGTAGCCAAGAACTCTACACTAGCTCAAAGGTAGAGGATTTTATTGGATAGTCATGGAAATATAAGCATAACCCACCTCAATAGTGGAAAAATCCATGTTATTCAACCACATGGACGAAGCTCATAGTCTCCTATGCATGTCTATTTCTCCCAAACTATGGTTTCTCATCGATGCATGCAAGACCCCAAATGCGATCTGAGCCACATTTGTCAGTATCTTTGGAAACATGCTGAAATGAGGTGCCATTTTCTCAAAGTATAATTGAAGTCCTTGGATCCAAAATAAATTGGCAATGTCTAAGATTTCTTCACAAAATTTAAATCTCTCCTTCCTGAATTGACAAACTGTGGTATCGACAAATACAAAATAGAAAAACATCTAGTTCTTCCTATCATAGAAAAAATTGGACCAAAATATAGTGTATTTTCCTCCACATATCATTCGAACAAATTCACTACACCACCAACCTGGACCATGCCTTCATTGTCACAGTTCATTGAGGCTTTGACACATGATCATGTTAAGATCATCCAGATGAGCATAATCAAATGCCCCAAGTCACTTGTAGTTGTTGTGCATGATGGAAGAAGCTCTAAAAATCCTAAATCAAAATTTAAAGGAAAAGGAAAGGTGCATGCAGAGCCAAAGAAGGAAGGGTACTCCAAACCCTTCAAATATTCCTTATATTCGAAAGGTCGAAAAAGAAGGAAAGGTAAGAAGTGTTGTTACTATGATTGCGGGAACCATGTAAAATCTACATGCATGAAGAAGAAAATAGATCTTATGGAAAAGATACTTTAGAAGAACAATATCGGGGACTTCATTCTTTAGGGTACAAAGAAGAAGTCAAAATATCAATCCTGTAAGAAAGGTAACCCTCATGCATTAGTAGCTATTGATTCTTCTCCTTCCACAAGGATTGTATATTAAAGCACTTCCCATCACATGGAAAACGCAAAGGATATTCTATTTTTTGTAATTGCATGCATGGGGCCTTCTATCCTCATGGGGAATTATTCTCCAATTGAGATACATGTGAATCATTTGTGATATCACTATCCATGGTTTTCCACCTCATCTCTTCTGATAACAAAGATGAAACTAGATCCTCATACTTCAATGCAGATTGCATGGTACTACCAATTGCTACAACCAGATTATCCTATGAGTCTCGCAAAGAACATAAACAAGTAATACACTTATCTTCTTTTGCAAGAAGAATATTAATATATCCATATTGACTTAACAATGTATTGAAGGAATTTAGATGATCTATCATAGAAACTCCATCTTCCATCCTAATATGATACAACTTCTTTTGAGGAAAAAACTTTTTTACCAAGGTCTTTGACTGATACATATTTGGTAAATTTTCCCATATTTCATTGGTTGTAGTTTATCCTAACATATTCAATAACACCTAATCAACCAAGTAGAGTCGAATAATACTCCTTTATGTTCTATCCAACATCTCACAATACGCTTTTTACATAACAGTGGATGGAGTACTAGTAGGTTGTGTACCAGCATGATGTGTACCAGTAGGTCATTTACTAGGATCCACATTGATCCATTGTTCTTTGTCTACAAGAAGGTCTTCCATATTGAGATTCCATAGTTCAATTTTTTACCGTTGAAATTCTCAATCTTGATTATAGATTTTGTTTCCATTATCTTTCAACACATGAATCACCTCTACAAATGTCCCACTAAACCCAGGTTTATCATAGACCCGAGATACACTTGACCTACCAATACTAAGCCAAACCCTCAGCAACAAAGGCGTCCCCCTGAAGTAAAAAACGTGCTCTAATACCACAAGTAAGTTTTAAACTGTTGAAGTAAGGAAATGAATACAAATTCTAAGAAAAACTAAAATTAATCAATGACCCACACATACAATACATAGATATTTACATTGTACACCATTAACTGGGAGAAAAACAACCTTCATTGGTGTTGTACCTCTCAAATCTTCATTGTATTAATTTCACCATTTTCAATACAATAAATACACAATAGTTTAGGTATTCCCCAACTACGAAAACCCTAATCCCTTAATCTAGGATAGGTGATGGGATCATCATACGTTTTCGTCAAATCTAAGGTGTCCCCCCTCACACATGCACATAATATAAAATATAACCAACCTCCGATTGGTCATAGAACCATATCTAAGTTAGGTCACCAATTTGTGTATTTTTTCTCCATAGATTTACCGAGGTGTGCCATGTTATAGGGTGATATGTCCTTACATGTTCATCCAAATTGGATGGTACAAGTGATGTGAAGCCACTTGGAGGAAGCTGAAAGAAGGTGTGAAATCTTAAAAAGGCCATACATTTTGATCTCGATCTTGGTTTTGAGCATGGTTATAGTCGTAAAAAATATATCGAAGAGTAGAAATGGATTATGAAATCATAATTGGATTGAGAGGGTTGATTTATAAGGATGGTTTGAAAAAATAAAAGACAAAAATGGAATTTTTTTTTTAAAAGCAAACAAAGTTGGAGATTCCAGATTGTTATAGAATCTTATTGGAGTGACAAACGAAGAATATGAAAGTTGGTGTGTGTTCACCATAATTATTTTTATATGTTCCTAATATAAAACTTTTCTTGGTTATTTATGTATTTTATACTACAGTTGACAAAATTTTACCTTCTAGTAAGATTGCACTAGTGGAGAAAATGTATAAATGGGGCGAAAGTGGTTTTTTTTCTAGGAATCCATAAACTTCAACTTAGAATTCAGATCGAACCACTAGAATAGTCATCAGTAAGATATTGAAGAGGATAACACATCTTTTCACCCATATTCTTAAGCTATCTAGCACATTGTTCTAAGGAAATTGAAGAAGGGATTAGGTGGCTTGTAGGTGCATCATCTCTAGGGGTCAGTTATATAGTTTTGGTGTAGTACCTCCATTTGTTGTTATCAGATTCTTGCAGTGGAAGCATGATAGAATTATAAGAAGTTCAACATTGAAACAATGAATACTCATGTAGTCTAAAGAGTGTAATAAATACATAAGGGAATGCATTATTTCCAGACTTACTCTAAAAATAAAATGTACTCGGAATTCAAGGAAGGGTGACTAGAATCCAATACAATTGAGGACAACCAAGAACAACAAGGGATTTATATATGATAAAGAAAAATAATTTTATGCAAAATTATATGATATGGACATTGGATAGCCATATATAGCATAAGAAGCTAGAGAGAATATGTCGTTCTGGGCATGTTAGGGATACATTCTTAGTTTAGATAGATATGCATTTGTACATGTGAAGGCGTTTGAAAGTGCATATAACATGTTGTAGACTATAAGTAGTCTATTTTCACACACACACACACACACACACACACACACACACATATGAATATTAGAGTTGTTAATGAGGGCTATTGTGACAGGAAAAAACAAGTTATTGCATGGTTGAAAGTTTTTATGGTGTTGCATATGGAATCCATTCATATGAAGGAGCAACCAAAAGGTGAATGGTGAATAATAGGTTCATGAATGAGGTATGAAATCTCCTACTGGTAACAACTAATTGGGTAGCATCAAACTTATTAAATGACAAATATGTAGGTATGAATTTGATGGATTATGTTGAAGGGAATTTAGGTAAGACTTTCCTCATCCAAAATTTAACATTTAAAGTGACATCATTATATGTTTTGAATGCATTCACCAGAATGATTTACCATTTTGTATGGTAAAGGGTGAAGGCCTGTGAATTTTATAAAATTGATTTAACTATAGAAACATTCATATGACATAAAATCTTGTTAGGAATGAATGCAAATAAGGTTATGGGTTAGTAACCAAAGCAAATAAGGTTTTATAAACCTGTTATAGAAATGAATGCCAAGGAATCTAGTCATGTGTAAGGCCATGCCATTATTGGATATGGAAAAGATATGGTACCACACAAGTATAATATAGTCTTCATATTGTAATCGATGTTTGGACTAGAACATTTTTTCCAACATTGGAGAGCACCAAGAATTATATTCTTGGTGTGGTGTTTGGGCTGAAAAGGAAGGTATCCTAATCATCATGAAATTAATTAGGAAGTGTGTATGGTGTGTCGGTCATTGGCCAGACCTTCTAATTCACCACAGTGAGATGCATGACTTAGAAAAGGAAATTCTGAAATCAACACATATGTGCATTGAATAGGTATGCAATGTTAAGTTATAAAAGAGTGAAAGTTGTAGAGTTGTACACATGCATTGTAAGATAAGAGTTGTTTGTGTTTAAAGGAATTATTGAATGAATTTTGGTGATTGCATGAATAAATTCTACTACATAGAAATGATTATGATAATAGTTTAAATAATGTGGTTATTACTAACTATTGAAGTTGATAATATTTTGAGAGTTGTTAGATATTGAAACAAGAAAGTTGTAGGATAAGGTAGTTACATTTACATAATGATGGATTACGCAAAAGCTTTGTTAGGGGAACAAAGTAATGAAAATATTTATGGCTCAAAGAAAGAAAATATATGTTGATAGTACATGTGTACAAAATGATGGGTTCAATCTAGTAAATAGTTGGATTAATGGAATTAATTGAATTTTTTCTGGAAACAATTATGAGATCACTTTGTGAATTTTTGTAACTATTTCCATGAGAATATATTGTACATGAGATATTGACAATTTGTTTGGATGAGTGTAAATTGGGAATATTATATGAAGATTAGTCTTGGATATGAAATTTCTTGTAAGCCCATACATAAGAATGATATCTACATCTACAAGAGCCAAACATAATCAACAAAAAACTCATGCATAGGAATTTTAATTTCTTTCTTGTATAAAACAAATTTAAGAAGTTAATAGTTGCAAATTGTTATGATATGCAAACAAATATGTTTGGCTGATTGAAAGGTTGAGGAAATTCTAGGAAGAATGGTATCAAGTATGGCACTTTTGTAAGCCATAATAAATACTGCTACCTGCTGCGGAAAGAGACAAACAATTATGATATGGAATCTCATGCTTGGGGAATTTGAGTCTCCTTGTGAAAAAAAATTTGACATTTAATGAGAGAAATTGTTATGATGAGATCTAATGATGAATGTATGTGTGCAATACAAATGAGATGTTGGCTATTAAAGCCAGGGTATTGGGAAGAAGAGAACTAGAAGGAAGTCGAGCTCAAGGAAAAAGGCATGGGACAAGGAAAGTCTAGTGGAATTGTTACAACTAGAGTTCCTAGATATGCAACTCCTAGTATTCTTGGTTGAGTGCACTGGAGCCCTGAAGAGAAGTGGTATAACCTGAGGGACTCTAGAGTAGATAAGGGGGTACAATCCATGGGTTGTGTAGGATGATGGGGAATGAGAGATTGGTGATTGGATATACTACTAGAAATATAGATTGTGAGATAATTATGTAGGTTTTGGATAGAGTGTCAATGTTAATAAGCATTGGCTATACTTCCTATGCAAATTAAAGGTCATAAATGCTAGATTTTAATATTAAAAACACTATTAGATTTTTTTTCACTAAGGAGAGTGAAAGACTAAGGGGAGGGGGATGTAACATCCCCAGTTTCAATCCATATGAAATAGAATGTATTATGTAAATGTGACTTAGGCTAGTGAGCTGATACGTTGAAAGGTCGAGATATATAGAAATATAATACTTCATATATATATATATATATATATATATATATATATATATAAATAGAATGAATGTATGGCACCAAGAGGGACAAGGACAATATATGGGGGGATATGATTCAATGGGAGAGGGGGGATGAAAGGTTACTCATTTTATTGATTTTATTTACCCACATTTTTGTTAGAAGGGGGCGCGTGAATCTCTTGAGGAGATCATGTTGTCTCTTGGGGCACATGAGTCTCTTAGGGAGACCACATCCTTTCTATTTAAACCCAACCTATGGTTTTTTTGGGGTTGTCCCTTCATATTGGATCATTCATTTGGTAGTAAATTCATTTTCTGCTCATTCATTGTCTTTGTTGTTCATTCTTTTTGTTGTTCAATGATTTGGGTTCTTTATTCATTGTTGCTTATCTTTTCCTCACACTTTATTTCTCAATTGTGTGATATTGGTCTAGGAATGGGAATACAAATTGTTGGAGGTAGAGAGCCATTGCTTTATGGATGTGACAGATTATTGATTATTCTAGGAGAAAATGGATGCCAGTGTGGATGAGAATGATGGAAGTTCTCAAAGAACTGTCCACAACTTGGAATCATTGGAGGTTTTTAGCATTGAGATTCCTGACCAGTAGAATTGTATCCCTGGAAGAGAAATGGAAAAAATTGAGGCACTACATTGCAGAGAAATGGGTTCATTTCCCTAGGTTGTGCAGGATGAATGGGAAGAGACACGACAAATTAGGATTGCTGAGTTGTTGGGAAAACCTGGGAGCTTGATAACCCACTATTATGTTTTAGATTCGAACTAGAATCAATCCTTGTGGATGCATAGCCCTGGATCAAGGGTGAATTGTTGTTGAGAGTGAATAAACAACAATGTCTATGGTTGGGTGTAAGGTCCTTGGTCTGTAGCTAGTTGGTGAATAATTAATTTAAAAGATAAGTTCTCTCTGTGTTTTCTATATAAATTATATTCCACCATGTTGTTAGGACCCATAAATGTCCCTTTTTCACCATCTCTTTTGCTCATTCAACCTTACCAATTCTATGATAAATGCCTAATAATTGTTGCTAAGACCCTTTTTCCCAAGGTATGCATCATTAATCTTTCTTTTATATTTTATTCACTTTAACATGTTGGATTGGTAGCGTTTCTCATATTTTACCCATGAATATTAAACTAATGATTAAAATGTGTATAACAACCAAGTATTAAAGAAGGATCGTTGTTGTTACACAACGTTGTTACAGTTGTGCGCCAACTCTACATGTTGTTAGATGACTACAACAATTGAGCACCCTTTTTGGAAGCTGCTACACCTACTCCAACAGATACCCACCGATCCTGGAAGATGGTCCCTCATGCAAATTCGAATCATGAAGATTGATCCTCAAGGTTGTTACACATTTTGGTTCACATTGATAAAGAAGATCATTTAACATATTTTGCAATAGATTTTGTATATCATATGAATAGCTTGAGAATCTTCGATTCACAAAGCTATTCTGAGTCTGTTTTCAACTGAATAACTCTTTCTTTAAATAACAGAGACATTGTAATAATTACTACAAAATTTTAGCTATGAACAGAGAGTGAAGAATAACACATTGTATCTGAACCTTTTTGGTGAATTAATAAAGAAGTGGATTGAGTTTCTTTAACCTACTATAGTCTATTTTTTAGTGGATTCGGTGAGAGGGAAAGGGCCCACCTTCCTCATAGACTCCCCTCTATTTTGTTATTTTAGATTAATCGCTTTGATTTGTATAATTGATCTGTTTAGCATTTCTAGGATATATTTGTTGTTACAATCAGTTCCTTTATGTTTAATGTGCATCTGTGTTTCTCATGAGAATTAGAGTAATTTGTTTGGCACTGCTGAAGAATTACTTTCCTTTGATGCATTATAATTAAATCTCTATTTTCAATCAAAGAAAATAAAAGTGTGAATTCCCTTTCTGCCATCAAGTAGGTTTCCTTTTAGCAGTTAGCACATAGTTTCATTTGCAAGAGTAAAGCAGAAAGTTAGAATAGAATAGATAATCCAAGATTCTTATGCACCCATCAGTTCAGGATTTCATTTATGCAAGTCTGATTTCAATTCTGTAGAAGCTCCAGCTGTGTCAACAACTTGTGTTAAAATTCAATCTTTCAATTTGGTTTCTTACTGCAATTTGAATAATGTTGCTTCCATAATCTAGCATAGACCGTGCACAATTTTCTTGCAATAAAAAAAATTCCCTGGGTTTGACAATTCATATTGAACACCTTAATTATCTATTTATTTAGACAATTAAAGTGCCCAACATTTTTCCGCCATTGCTGGGGAAGATAATTATAGATTTTTGTACGCGCATTAGTTTTTTTCTTAGGAATGAATAGTCTGCATGAATCGAAGAAAAAGAGGACATATCCCCAAAAATACTAACCCTATAGGTACCAGAGGACGTGGAGGAAGGAATCCTACACTAGGAAGGCCAACATTTGTTGATGAGATTATAGCCAGAGCAGGCTCTTCTTCAGGATCTATCTTTCGCCCTTCAAATCCTCCAAGAAGGAATACTCCTCAGTCATCTAATTTACCCCATTTTGAGACATCGTTTTCATCAAGGGCTGAAGCTAAAGATTTGTCACCAACAAATCAACAAGAAACATTGGAGAATATTGAAGATCAAGGAAGTGTAGTTCGGAACAGGGAAATTCTAGAAGAAGTAGTTTATCAAATCAATAGACAGATAGTCACTAAAGAAGAGTGGAACACTATCCATATTGAGTGGAGAGAAAGAGAACATATGGAAAATCAAGGGGACAATGAAGAATATTTCCACCGTGAGATTCCACCAAACAACAAATATCAAGCAAATGATGAATATACAATCTCTACCATGGTCTTTCCTATTTCTGATATTCCCACACAGGGGATGGAGCCTATGAAAAATATACCTCTCAAATCTGCCAAATTTTCATGTATTATCTACAGAAGATCCAGATGAGTTTATGTTTGAATTTGATATTTTGTGCAAAATCTATGACTACACTACCACTTCGTAGAAGCTTAAATTGTTTCCAGCTACATTGAAGGGTAATGCGTTAAGATGGTTCATCAGCCTTGGAGGAGAGAATATTTCAACATGGGTACAAATGAGGCATCTTTTCCTGAACAAGTACCAAGACTACTTCCGAATGAGGAAATGAAGAGAGGAAATATTCAAGATGTCTTAGAAGGAGGAAAAAACCCTTGAAGATTTTGTGGACCGACTCCAGTATAATCTACAAAGGTTAGGACATCCGGACATGAGTAAGGACATTTTTAAAACTATTTTGATTAAAGGAGTTAGATATGATTGTTTAAATATGCTAAATATTCTTAGCAAGGGATATATATAGAAGGAATTCTATGAAGACAGTGTAGATCTTTGTAAGAGATGCTCTCCAGGATCTACAACGAATAAATCAGCTACCAGGGACACCACTTTCTCAAGGGTACAAAAATCAGCTAATGGAGGGGCAACAAGTGTAGAGATAGGAAATCTATTAGAAGGTTTCGAAATAGAAATGATTAAATATTTTGGTTCAAAAATTGATACTCTGCAGATCAAACAGAGACAAGAAGAAGTTGATCGTGCATTGTCCATTTTCTGTCTGAAATGTAGAGACAAACATCCAAAAAGGGAGTGCCCACTAAACAGTTTCCATGTATGTCTTATTTGTGAATTAGATCATGCCACTGACAAATGTCCTTCCTTACCAGGTGTAAAAGCATCAATGAAGGAAACTAATGAAGAAGCAGAGGCTGCCTATATAATAACCTAGTGAAGACAATGGAAGCCACAAGATCAAGGTATGAACTCTAAATTCTCTCCTGCAACACTCAATTACTTGAACAATCATCTGCCATATGGCCAGATGAATGCTCCCCCTCCAAATCCAATTCCCCCTTCTTATCTGGATCCTAATGCATGGTTACCTATGCCCCAACAATAGAATTACCATGGGCAATGGAACCCATATTGGAGAGGCCCTCAACAACAACTTAGCTATCAAATCCATCAACTGAACCTCTATCAACAATAGTTCCAACCCTAGTATCAACAACAACAACTGAAGTTACCTACCAATGCCCCACAAAACAATCCTCCCTTGTGACCTAAAATGCTTGTGCAACCTAACCCAAATCCAAATAATAAGGTCGTTCAAAATATTGATATATACAATGTGCCGGCTCTGTCTATTAATCCTATGCCTTGTGATGAGATAAAATTAAGATCAGGGAGAATAGTCGAGCCCATAATTGAATATGCTCCATCCTCAAAATCAGACAAGGAATCAGGGGAAAAACCATCTACTGATACAAAAGAAATTGACCAACCTATTAAAGAATCAACAAACCCCCCATTCCTTGAAAGACTGGAAATTACCAAAACTGTGGAATTACCATCCTTCAATCTCTTAGGAGAATTGAAAAATATGCATGTTAACATTCCACTATTTCAAGTGATTAGAGATGTCCCTATTTATGCCAAGACTGTGAGAGATCTTTGTATCAGAAGACCTAGAAGGAAACCTAGGGACTCCTCACATTGCATGTAGTGGGGGACTTGTCTGAACTAATGTTAGGAAAAACCCCACCTATTAAATATGGAAACCCAGGAAACCCTATAGTCATTGTCAAAATTGGACAAACATCTATTCCCCATGTGTTAGTTGACTTAGGGGCAGCAATTAATATTATGCCAATAGAAACTACATAATTGTTGCAACTCAGAACGCAAGTTTGACCTACTCCTACTATTTTAGAATTAGCTGATCATTCCACCATTAGAGAAGAAGGAGTAATTGATGATTTAGTCATTTCAGTTGATTCATGGGAGTATCCTGCTAATTTTGTCGTTTTGCAACCCAAAACCCGTCTGGGGGGGCCACCCTCTAATTCTACGAAGACCATGGTTATCCATAGCAGATGATTTCATTGGTTCTAGATCTAGTTCCATGACCATGTATGATGGTTATGACACAAAAAAACTTACCCTGTATCCTCATGCTACACCCAATATGGAACCTGAAAATTCTTTATGGATGGACACTGAGGATGAAAGTGTTCTGCCTGTGTTAACCATAGGAAAGGCCCTAAGTTTCAAAGACCAGACAGAGGATGAGTAAATCAACCACTTTAACTGTGACCCCTCTTCTGTTACATAGAAAACACACCACCGATTGACTGGAATCTTCGACACTATTTCCCAGGAAGAGATGAGCCCATAAATGTTTTCTGAAATTGTTGTAAATCAAATCAATTCAGTTGTAACAAAAAAATATGAAACAACAATAGTTGAATTATTTCCTAAAGTCAGTTCTAAAAGCATCATTGTAGAAATCGAACCTAGAAAGACCTTGAACATCAATCCTGAATTATCTATTGTTGAAACGTGTCGATTGATGAAGTTACTGATTGACCATAAGGAAGCATTTTCCTGGGATTACATGGATATGAAAGGAATTTCCTCTAAACTATGCACCCACCATATATACATCAAGGAAGAATGTTGACCCATTTACCAACCCCAAAGGAGGATGAACCCTAATCTTCAAGAAATAGTTAAGGAGGAACTCTAGAAACTTCTCAATGCTAGAGTCATCTATCCTATATCAAATAGCGAGTGGGTTTCAACATTGGTTATTGTACCTAAAAAGAATGGTAAGTTGAGAGTGCATGTGGACTATAGATCCCTAGATAAGGCCACGCAGAAGGATCATTTCCCTCTTCCATTTATTGATCAGGTTGTAGACAACCTAGCTGGGAAAACAATTTTCTATTTCCTAGATGGATTTAGTGGCTATAACCAGATAAAAATTTCTCCACAGGACCAAGATAAGACCACCTTTACTAGACCTTGGGGTACATTTTCCTACAAGGTTCTCCCATTTGGATTGTGTAATGCACCAACCACTTTCCAGAGAGGTGTAATTGGCATTTTCTCTGATATGGTGAATGAATGTATGGAGATATTCATGGATGACTTTACACCTTATGGTATTGATTTTGATGAAGCTTTGACGAATCTGGAAAAAGTGCTCAAAATATGTATATAGTCTCATCTTTCTTTCAGAACATAAAAGTGCCATATGATGATGAGAGAAGGTGTGGTGCTGGGACACTTCATTTCTTATGTAGGAATTTAGGTAGACCCAGCCAAAATCCAGGTAATTTTGGACATTCCAACTCCATTGGCTCAGAAAGAGGTAAGAAGTTTTTTAGGGAATGTTGTATATTACAACAGATTCAGTAAAAAAATTTCCAAACTTGCCTCTCCCTTGTTTTTCCTATTAACAAAATATGTTGACTTTCGATGGACTGACGATTGTGAATTGTCTTTTGCAGATCTGAAACAGAAATTGTCTGTTAACACTCCAAGAGTCACTCTCAGACTACAAATGAGAGTAAGATTGGTAACATAGATATAAAAATACTTGATTGGTTTTGTGGATTAAGAAAAATGAAAACAAGGAAGGGGAAGGACAGTAAGCTGTTGTAAATCAATGATGGGCCATTGGGCTATGGAGTCAAGTAAACACCCTGCTCATTAAATGCAATAAATATGCATATCAGATAAAGGTTTATTGAATAGAGGAAAAAGAATATAACACAAATAAGAACATCCATAAGGTAGAGATCCTCTCTTCATAAATGAATTCAAGGTACTTGAATGTAAACAATGACTAATAGGAAAAATACATCAGATCCTCAGATGCTTAAGAATCCATTAATCAAAGGCAACCATGATCCTCAAGGTGTACAATTCGTTAAATTAAAAAGACAAATTGGAAAATAAAACAAGAGACACAATATGATACTATAGATATCATGAACCTTCAATAACATAAATTTTTACAAAAACAGAAGCCCCTCAGGGTTATAATTATCACAGGCAAAGTGCCTCCTACAACTTTCTCATCTCTCTTGGCTCATGAATCCAAATATCCAAGAGATCTTTCCTTCCTTAAATATAAAATATCATCCTCATAACCTTAGGAGGTCGAATCCCATCTCCATTTGATTCTAAACCTTGGAGATAGGTGGAAACAATCAAAGAGACAAAAATCCAACAAACTACTAATTTTCAAGAATTTGTTGGAAGTCATTAATAAAATGTTTCCACCTCATGCATGAGGCCTTTGATGGAGATAAATATTAGGGGCATGTGTCCCTTGACATCTAACTGATCCTTGAGAAGCCATTCAAATCCTCCTTGACATGTGGCAACCTCCCAACAAGGCAAATATCAAAACAGTGACAGCTACAGGAAATTAGGCAACGCCATTGTAAAATAGTTGGGTAGTGCCACTTCTATGTCTAATATCTCTCAAACCATAACACATTTCGAAAAAATGAGAGAGGTTTTTTTTATTTAGCATGTTATGAACAACAACATCGGCCAGTTTTCAAAAACACCTTTTCAATTTTCTAGACTCCAAGTTTCAAGTTATTCACTAAAAACTGGTAAAATAACTCTACACAATTCGTTTTCTACCAGAAATATTAGGTAGTGCTTGTAGGTAGTGACACTTATGCTGCGTCTGTGTGCAGATTAGGTAGCATTGCCAAAAATGTAGTGCCTTCAATCTTGAAAGTGTGCAGAGAAATTTGCGGTCTTTCATGATGACAAAACCATTTCAATTAAGTGCCTTGACTGTCCAATGGGTAGTGCCTTTTTACCATTGGGGAAAATAACACTTAGGAAAAACCAAAAACTCTGATAGTTAGGCCTCTTCTAGCTGCAATTTGTGTGCTAACATTGTCTATAGCTCCCATCTTAAGTGGGCCCAATTGGGCTCTTCCTTTTCATATTTCTTCAGATGCTTCCGACACTCCAATTGGTGCAGTAATAGGGAAATAGGAAGACAAAGAGCCGTATGCAATTTACTATATCAACAAGAACATGGATCCTACTGAGTTAAATTATACAATTACTGAAAGATAATTATTAGCAGTAGTTTATGCAATAAATAAATTCAGGCATTATGTCACTGGTTATCCTAATTTTATTCATACTGATCATACAAAAATTAAATATCTGATGAATAAACCTATTACTAATTCTAGAGTAACAAGATGGTTGTTATTACTTCAAGAATTTGACATCACTATAGTAGATAGACCAGGGAAAGAAAATGTGGTTGTTGATTTTCTCTCAAGATTACATGTAAATGATGATAATTCACCTATAGATGATTCCTTTCCGGATGAAAATTTGTTTGCAGTATCTGCTCACTCACCTTGGTATGCAGACATTGCTAATTATTTGGTTACAGGGAAGGTGTTAGCACATAATCATGTATGGGCTATTTTTCTAAAAGAAGCGTCCCTTTGGGCGAAAAGAGAAATTTTGAAAACCCATTTATCCAAAAGTTTTAAAGGGCTGGTGCATTATTTTAACGAACAGGAAGATTTGGACGGGCTAGATTTGCCCGCCTAGATCTGCGGCCGAAGTTTCATTCTGGAGCCCCCTCATCGTTCTACCTTTAACTGAAGGGGGGGGTCTGGAATTGGGCGCACATCTCTCAATGGTCAAGATTGGGGCACCTATATCAATGACTCTCAAGCGATTCTGGACCCCATTCCCATTCTTCCATTAATAAAGGGGGGGGGTCTGGAATGGAATGGTATTGTCATGGGACCCCCTCCTATCATGTCACCTCCTGTGTTGTCTTCTCCCCTGCCATCTATTCTCCGCTTGTCCGCGAGACATGGCCCACTTCCTTTTGCTCCTCCTCATCCTCTGATATCTGTCCCGCTCCCTTCCGCGTTGTCTCGCCATAACTGATGTGTTCCCCCCCTCTACAAATCATATCCCATCACCTTTTCTTTGTTTTTTGTATCCTCCCCCTTGCCATGTGTCTTGCCCCTGTCGTCTCCTCGGTCACTCCCCTTCCCCTTTCCATGACAAGAACGTCAAATCATACCTACCTGACCTTCATTCATGAACCATCATGTACCCCCTACATCGCCCCTGCCTACAAATCTTTCCAAGCAGACGGTTGGCGTATACAGGTGGCGCCATGAGAAGCCCTCCATGTCCCAAAAGGCAGAGTTGATCAGGGTTGTTCCCGATCCCGAGGAAGCAATTATTGAAGTTGTTGGGGGTGGTTAGATATCGTTTCCACTATAAATGGAAAGTACGACAAAGGATTAAAGGCATGTCGATTCATTCGCAGGGTTGTCAGGAGTTTGATTGCGTTTGTCATAAGTGCATGATCGTTTAGAGACTATATGCACTGACTGCCAGTAGACATGCAGACGCAATGTTTTTAATGCAGTGTCTCGTTTTGGCTATTGTTGTTTTTCTTTGAGTATATGTAGGCATTTTTTCCATTTTTGTAGTTATTGATGGTTGAGCTAAGCTCCCGATTGTAAAGTTTCTGAGAAAGCTCTAGTTATGTATTTCGATTTGAGACTGTCAAATTAATGGAAGTCAGCTTCTCTTTTGTTTTGTTTTGTCTGTCAGTTGTTTGAAACACTCAGAATTGGAGGATCCAGTCGAGGGTCGCATATTGTAGGATTATGTATGGTTGATCACTGCAATCTCTGCACCAGTATTAAATAGTCTCCCACTTTGTCTTTTCACCTAGCACTGAATGATTCAGAATTGGAGGATCCAGTCGGATGGTTGTGGCTACATAGTATGATAGGTTTGATCAGTGTGCAGTCATCACTGTGTTGTTTAGGCACATTTTAGTGTTTTGTTTCTATTCTCGAGTTGCTAGAAGGCTTGATGCCCAGAGAAGTCTCCTCCCTTTTCTCCTAAGTCTTACCTCTACTCTCGCTTTAACTCAAATTACTGACTGAAGTTAGTTGTGGCCCTCACTTCCCTATGCATTTCTAGCCTAGTTTTTTGAGTCAAACGATATTGTTCTGAGTTTACCTCCATTCGATCACCCCCATTAAATTATTTGTGAAATAAAACTGATGGGCATTGGTCTCTTCTTCTCTCGCAATCCAGGAGTGACTTCTGACGCTAACAGAAGGTACCTCCACATCTATCTCCCTGAGAAAAAAAGAAGATTATTAAGAAGAGTGCTCGGTATAGTTGGATAGGGGGATACCTTTTCTACACAGCCCTGGATCAAGAAATCATGAGATGTGTGAGGGATGATGAAGTTTATGATCTTCTCAAAGCTTTTCATGATGGCCCTTGTGGGGGTCATTTTGTTGATAAAAGAACTTAGCATAAAATTTTAAGGATGGGTTATTTTTGGCCCACCATATTTCAAGATGGCAAGAAGTATGTCCAGTCCTGTGACAGTTGCCAACAAATGGGTCAGCCAAATCATAGGGATGAGATGCCTCTCAAGCCTCAAATAGTGTTAGAGCCTTTTGAGAGATGGGCCATGGACTTTGTAGGGACCATTAACCCACCTTCTAATCAGAAAGTCTATATATTGGTCTGTACAAATTACATGAACAAGTGGGTGGAGGCAAAAGAACTCATCAGGGCCTCAAAGGAAGTTGTCTTACCATTCTTGTTTGAAGATATCTTTGTTAGGTTTGGAGTTCCCAGAGAATTAGTAAATGATGGGGTACCCCCTTTCAAATAACATAAGTTTGAATCCCTACTCAGTCAATATCATGTTTTACATAGAACAACTTCTCCATACCATCCACAAGGTAATGGCCAAGTAGAAAGTACCAAAAAATTCATAGAAACTATTCTTACTAAGACAGTGAGAGAACATTGTAGGGATTGGTCTAACAGATTGCATGAAGATCTATGGGCTTATCGAATTGCTTGGAGGAACACAACTGATTTTTCTCCTTATGAGCTTGTATATGGAAAGAGCCCTATTTTTCCCATTGAATTCGAAATCAAAACCCTCAAAACTGCATCAGCAGTCAATCACGACTTGACTATAGCACAAAAGGCCATACTGCAGCAGCTCAACGAGCTAGATGAAAAGTGTTTGGACGTTATTCATCAAACTACAATAATTCAACAACAACGAACAAAATGGCATGACCGAGTCATCAAGAAGAAATTGTTCCAAAAAGGAGATTGGGCTTTGTTATACGATTCGTGCTTCAAAGAATTCCAGGGTAAAGTGCATACAAGATGGTTGGGACCTCACGAGGTAGACACTATTTTTCCCAATGGGACAGTCAGGTTAATTACTATTGATAGATCCAATACACAGTTATATGCAAATGGTCATTATTTGGGCATGTATCAGCGTCCACTTTTCAAGGAAGAATTTAAATGGAGATGTACCACTGATACAAATTACCAATTTTTAAAGGGAATGAAGCCTGCTCCTTCCCCTTCTGAACTTTAGGACTTTTTTCTTTCAATAAAATCTTGTATATAAATAAATTGTGAAAATTTGAAATTTTCTCATTTTGTTTCATGCATTTCATTTTTCCGTTTCTCTCTTTCTAATAAATTCAGCCTAGAAAGGTATCAGGAACTTTCTTGTGTGCAGATAAACTAAAGAACAACAAGGTAGATTATAACGGAAAGGATTAATTTCTGGAAGTTGAAAAACTTCCTAAAAATTAAGTGATTCTTTGTTCGGAGAGGCTCCATGTTGCTACACCATATGTTGTTACACCATGTGTCGTTACACTGTTTTCCAACCACATGACCATATGCCGACCGCATGACCGATTTCCATGTTGTTACACCTTTTTCCTGACTATTTTGTCTTACGTACGGTTACACTCTTTTGGCCGATTTACATGCTTCTACATCTAATTCCACCATCTGGCCAAAATACATGCCGTTACACCTACCGCTATATTCATTTTTCCTTATTATTCATGCCGCTTCACCCATTTTTTCATTTTTGCCACTTTTTCATGCTGATACTCCATCAATATTTCCCTCTCTACTATCTTTCCATGCTGAAACACTGCTATGTTGTCAGTTCCGCTGCTATCTTTTCCACTCTCTCTGCCAGGAAGGCGGCTTCATCCTTTCTTGATTTCATAGCCACCGATTTCCAACGGATCAACCAATAAAGGAATCCACCCCTGCTCCACTTGTCATCTCAAAATTTATCATGCTCCAGAGCCATCTCTCATCATTACAACTATTTCATGTGGATTAGATGGCGGTTGGATAGTGCAGTTACTCCGACAGATCGGTTCATGCAGTAAGTTATGAGGTACAATTACTAAACCTACATGTCCAAGTGATGTAGATATCAAATAAAGTTTGAATGCCTATTTTCCAGTTGTCCTAAATTCGTTGCACCATGAGCCAATCAAATTAGTTGGGGGGGGGAAAGACATCCACGTCGACATAATCTCAAAATATCATTTTATAAACACCTCCGCCACCTTTTCGACCACGCTTATTTTTGTTGAGACACTGTGCTCTTTATGCAATCCTTGTTCAAACTTATTGTGTCTCTGGTTTAGGTGTTGGTTTCTCCTCCGTTGTGAATGTTTAAAACTCAGAACGACATCATGAGAGGATTATTTGTGAGATATGAGCTGAAAAATCTGGATGCATTGCTACTACACCCAGATGTTTACCAAATTTTTCTGCAGGCCAGATGGATTCCTTATTTCAAGAAGCTGCAGAGGTCAAATAAAGAAGAGGTGTTGGAGTTGAGTCAGAATCTCACAGAGGGGTATTCCATGGTGAATGGAGTGAGAATTCCAGTGACAGAGGAGTCAGTGGCTGCCGTTACAGGATTGCCCAGAACAAGAAATAGGTGGTTTAGTAGAAAATCACATCTTCCCAAAGTAGAGTAGGATTTTCTTGTGAAAAATGAGCATGTGTAGACCAAGGGTCATGGTGTCAATGTCAATTCCTTACTAGCACCCTGGGGGAAAGTCGCAGAATTTATCAAAAGGTACATTACCTGCGAAGGATGATACCAAGTTGTTTATTTTTCTGACTCTATCATACTATCGCATTTGAGACATCATAAGTTAATCAACATGCCTTATTATATTCTTTAGTCTTTGCATAATATGGCTCAGTTCATTAAATGATCCAAGCACCTCATGAATTGTCTTTCCAATCATAAACTCATAGGCTTGTTGATTCATAGAGGAATGGGACTCCCTCACGACCCATTACCTGAAGTGCATGTGCCACCTAATGTGCCTGCTGTGATAGCCAACCCTGAACAAACCATTTCTTCACCTGCTGTTACAGCCAACCTAGACCAGTCAACTGCTGCACCTGTTGTTACAGTCGACCTAGAACAATCAACCCCTGTGTCCTGAACTGCACCAGCAGTTAAAACCTCACCTGTAATTCCCTGTAAGTCAACTCTGAATACCAAAAAAAAAATCAGAAGTGCCTCTCACACAGCTCAAAAACACCTCGATAGTATTTAGCTAGCACAAATTAACCCTATTCATATAGATGTGATTGAGCCTCACGAGCCTTAGTCCTTGGCTGCAACAGAGGTTGTTACGGAAATTTCTCCTACTCCTAAAGCTATGAAAAGGGAAACTCTTGCTTTTGTTTCTACTTTACTAAGAAAGAGAACTCGACCAGGAACATTAAGTGCAACAAGAGTTTAGGCCCCCACTAGCGGCATGACAACTACTTCTACTATTGAGCCAACAATAGCTCTGAACCCTCCTATCACTGCAACAGTTGTTGAAACCCCTACTGTCACTACCGCTGAATTGCCTCAGAAAATAAAATGTCAAACCAAAAAGAAATCTTAGAAAGGTAAATCCAAAGTTGTTGCGACTGAGTGTCCTGATCTTGGCAATACTCAGACACTTCCAGATTTTGATATCAATGATACCAACTTAAGTGAGGGGCTAACTGATTTTATGGAGGTACGTATTCTTGGTTTCACCCTATGCAAGGAATTCCAAGACACTATTTTATCATTGTAAGCAGAATGTCAACGAGTTGCACTAGAATCATCGACCCTGCTTGATGATTTCGTGCATCATTCGTCAGGTGACAAGGTACAAATATTACCAGACCCCATCATCCCATAATTTCCTCCTTGTATGGTTGTTGACGAACTCCCTCCTTCTAGCTTGATTATCGAAGAACACCCTCCTTCTCCCAAACCTAAGAGGATAGCTTATGTTTTTATATCTACTTTACCAAAAAGGAGAACTAGGTCAGTAAGACTTGTTGAAGCTATAGTTGGATGGACACATATAGAGAAAACAATGCCCATTCTTTGCCCATTATCCTTAGTTGTTCAAAATGAGGTTGTTACACAAGAACCAACCTCTTCCCCAAACTTAGCTGTCACACAAGAACCAGCTGACCAGGAAGAGGCTGTCACACAAGAACCAACTGACCAGGAAGAGGCTATTACCTAAGAACCGATCATGCCAGATGTAATTGTTACACAAGAACTAGTTACAGAAACTAGAGAGGATGATGATGATGTGCCACTTGCTCAACTATTTGCTCAAATTGAAAAGAAAATACAAGGTGTTGAAAAAGCCAGGATTGTTGAACTAAGGAAAGAAAATGACCACCTCAAAGGAAGGTTAGATTCCCTAACGAAGGACTTGTAGATTGCTCAACAAAGAAACTCAGGAAATTCAACTTTGAGAATATTAGCTCAGGCAACAACTATTATGAAGGAAAATGAAGAGCACATGTGCTACCAATGTGGTGATATTTATTTTCAGGCAGGATATAAAATTTTCAAAGTACCAAATAATGGACAGGCTGAGGAACCAACCAATTTCTCAGTGAAAACAGAATGTCACCTTACTGTTCCACAAGAACCAGTAAACCAGAGGATATCTCGACGTCATAAAGTAGCTGTTGGTTTACCAACAAATTTAAAACAAACACCTCTGTTACACTTACTAGCCGTAGCTCGAGCAACTCATACTTCTTTTGTTCTTGAAGACAAAGCAACACAGATAAATTTTTGAAAATAGCATATGTTGGAGGTACACACAGGTTTTTCCAATACTTGTACTTAGTGATTGTCTTATCAATTTTGCACTGGAGGAGTCACCTCCTTAACTCAAACTCAGAGTAAGGATTTAATGTGGTTTTCATGAGGACATGCAATGCTTTCAGGTGGGGGGCATGTTAGGACTCAAACATGTCCCTTTTTCACCATCTCGTTTTCTCATTTAACCTTACCAATTCTATGCTAAATGCCTAATAATTGTTGCTAAGACCCTTTTTCCCAAGGTATGCATCATTAATCTTTCTTTTATTATTTATTCACTTTAACATGTTGGATTGGTAGCATTTCTCATATTTTACCCATGGATATTCAACTAATGATTAAAATGTGTAGAACAACCAAGTCTTAAAAAAATATCGTTGTTGTTACACAAGGTTGTTACAGCTGTGTGCCAACTCTGGATGTTGTTACACGACTATAGAAATTGCGCACCCTTTTTGGAAGCTACTACACCTGCTGCAACATATATCCACCGATCCCGGAAGTTGGTCCCTCATGCAAATTTGAATCATGAAGATTGATCCTCAAGGCTGTTACACGTTTTTGTTCACACTGATGATAAAGATCATTTAATAGATTTTGTAACAGATTTTGTATATCATACGAACAGCTTGAGAATCGTTGATTCTCAAAGCTGTTCTGAGTCCATTTTGAACTGAATAACTTTGTCTTTAAATAGCAGAGACTTTGTAATCATTACGACCGAATTTTAGCTGTGAACAGAGAGTGAAGAATAACACATTGTATCTGAACCTTTTTGGCGAATTAATAAAGAAGTGGATTGAGTTTCTTTAACCTACTGTAGTTTATTTTCGAGTGGATTTAGTGAGAGGGAAAGGGCCCACCTTCCTCATAGACTCCCCTCTGTTTTGTTGTTTTAGATTAACCTCTTTGATTTGGATAATTGATCTGTTTAGCATTTCTAGAATATATCTGTTGTTACAGTCAGTTCCTTTCTGTTTAAGGCGCATCTTTGTGTCTCATGAGAATTAGAGTAATTTGTTGGACACTACTGGAGAATTACTTTCCTTTTCTGCATTAGAATTAAATATGTGTTTTCAATCAAAGAAAACAAAGGTGTGAATTCCCTTTCTTCCATCAAGTAAGTTTCCTTTCAGCAATTAGCACATAGTTTCCTTTTGCAAGAGTAAAGAAGAATGTTAGAATAGATTAGATAATCCAGGATTCTTATGCACCCATCAGTTCAGGATTTCATTTATGCAAGTGTGATTTCAATTCTGTAGAAGCTCCAGCTGTGTCAACAACTTGTGTTAAAATTCAACCTTTAAATTTGGTTTCTTACTTCCATTTGAATAATGTTTCTTCCATAATCTAGCATAGACTATGCACAATTATATTTCAATAAAAAAACTTCCCTGGGTTTGACAATTCATATTGAACACCTTAATTATCTATTTATTTATACAATTAAAGTGCCCAACACATGTATATTTATCTCTGATATGTATTTATATGTGCATTCTTGTTGGCTATTATTCTTCATGGCATCTTGTTCATTTCATGTATGGTTTACCATGTTCTCATTAATTCCATGTGTTCTTATCCTATTTCTTGAATTTAAAAGGATGGAATAGAATTGGAGGTTAGTCCAAGAAGGAGAATTTGGAATTACCTAGACAATGGGTATGTTTCATATTTGTACCCTAGAATTGTTTGGGGGGGTTTGTCGATACTGCGTATGTTACAAATGGTGTTTAGAGATATGTCAATGCATTTTGTAGTAGCGTGTCTCAACTTGATGGTTGGGTACGTCACGCTCAGAGGTGGACAGTACCTTTTATAGGCACTTAAATTGGAAAATTAATTAAATTTAATTAACTGAGAAAATGTTTGAGAATCAAAGATTCTAAAGTTCTTATAAAACAAAAACTAAAGTAATAATTAAAATACCACCAAAATTGATTCATTGGAATCTATCCCACAAATAAGGAACCATATTTTACTAAAACAAAAATCCAATTATTGATTGATATTTTCATTTATTGTAGAGTATAATCTTTAGTATCATGTGTTCATGGTGCTCCATCATGACATCCATAGGTTCTACAACAACTAGTTAAAACAATGGAAACCTTGTTGATTATTTGGGTTGGTTTTCATTGATGTCAACCCTTGAAGAAAGTCCGGTAGAAAATTATGGTAGTACAAAGGTTTGGGTAATGGACCCAAGTTTGTTTGATGTATAATGGTATGGGATTTAATATATTTCAATGTAAGACTATTCTATGTCGATAGTACATGTTAGGCCATTTTTGGTGGTATGTGGAATGTCACATAACTCCTAACAGTTAGAGAGTTATGGCCATGTGAAGTTGGAGAACCCTTGATGTAGGAGCATTGCCAACAGTCAAGCGAGTGTGAAGGGGAAGACAATTGGAAGGCCACCAGTGCACGTTTTGAAATATTTTTGAAACATTAATGTAAAGGTTAAAGGGAAGCATACTTACATATTGTAAACAGATCTTGAGTGATTGCTCTCATCTGTAAAACATTAAGGCATTTATGTGTAGTAAATAAAAGTAGGTATGTTTGATTGAAGATTAGATAGTTTAGGAGCGTAGGAGGGAAAATCGACTATAGACACCCTCACCTTTGTATCATTGAAACATTAGAAAAAATTGTATCATTAGCATAGAGCAGAAGAAGAGGAGAGTTGTAGCAGAGAGTTGAGAAGAAGAACCCATGTATAAAATTCTGAATTAATATAATGAGCTTTGATTCAGATTCATGGTGTTATGATTCTTTTTGTGTATACATGCTAAATGATATGCTCATGGTTGTTTATTCTCTCTGTTATGCATTTTCTTTAATATTGTGTGAATGTATGATTTCATGTTGAATGTTTGAAGTCTGAGAGAGAGAGAATGAGTTTCAATTGTTTCTCTTCCTGAGTGAGAGTACCTACAAGGAGTGCAGTGAAACGTCTGCAAGGAGTGCAATGACGGAGGTTCAGAGGTTATCTCTGAAAGCTAAGGAGAGATACCATTGTTCTCATTCCCGCAGAAATGCAGGTGAAGAACAGAAGTCGTGCAAGGTGTGCACAGGTTGGTTGAAAGCTTATAACTTATCAACCAAGAGAAGAGTTGAAGGACTGTTGCTACTGCAGGGAGTGCACAGAGTCAAGAAGGTCGAATACTTAGAAGTATTTGGTAGATGGCCACAAGAAGTGTGTGCAGGAGTTCTTTCAAGGCTCGAAGTGGTCAAGGAAAGCTCAAGAGGGTTAACACCTTTGAAAGTATTAAGAGAGAGACGGAGTAAAGTCATTTTACAAAAGTAAAGTCCAGAGATGAAGGAACATTTGTACATTTCGCGAGAGTTGTCAAGGAGCAACGAGTGGTCGAAATTCTCTGTGGAGGATTCACGAAGTAGCAAGGAACATGGGATTCCAGTGAAGCTGTAAGAAGGATAAACGTTGGGTGAATCCATCCTTCAGGAGGTAAGAGTCAACGTGGACCGTTGATCATGCTTCACACAAGCCGTCAGATCATTTTGGCATTTCGGGGATCCTAACAACAAGGAGTTGAACAAAGTGGAGTGGAAGTCTCGAAATCGTGAGTGACGATAGGAATTGGTGTGGTGTTTTGGGATTTTGGCACTTCGGGTGTCGGGAGATGGAGGAGACAACACTTTGGGAGCGAGAGTCCCGAAAACCCGGAAGATTGACAGGTGGCGTACTTGTCACCAGGTGAAGTCAAACCTTGTTGACCGTTTCGGGGTTCAAAGGTTGAAGGACTGGGGGCCTTGCATCTGGATTCGCGAAATTGCAATGTCCGAAATCCCAATGAAGTGAGAAGCCCGTTGGGAAGTCAACCTTTGCTGAGTGCATCGAAGTTCGAAAATTTGGGTTTCGGAGGTTGTAGAGATAGGAACCCTCAACAACAGGGGTTGTGAAATCGTGAAACTGAAAGTCTAGAATTTGCGAAGGGTGCGATCCTATTTCAGGTCAGGAGACTTGGATTGATGCTTCGTGTTTGATCACATGGCACACCCATAAGTACCTGTGGATACACTGCTGTGTGTGAAGGATATTTCTCGAGGGAAAACCAAAGAGTCAATTAGACTCAAAGGGCAGATTAGAATGATCCTGCACGGACCTTGGACCTGAGGGTTTGGGGGTCTGTGCCAACCCTCATGAGTCATCTAGAATCCCTAAAAGGTCAAAGTAGACAAAGTGGTTGCAAAAAAGAAATTATTTAAATAATAAGGTAAAGTGATGAGTTTAGTATAAGTCAAAGTGGATACAAAAGAAATTATTTAAATAATAAATTTAATGGAGAAATTACTAAGTGGACAAGTGGTTAGAAGTGGGTTAGCCCTAAAATAAGGAAAGTGGTTTAAGTTGGTTAGAAGGTAACCCCTTGAGGAAGCTACATAAAAGTATAAATAAGAGTAAAGGGTCTCTAATTTTAATTACACTTGAGAATATTGAATATATACAAGTGATTGAGGTAACCAAAGGATATCTAAGGTGAATTTTTGAGGGAAGGTGAAGTAAAGAAGGCCGAAATTCATGGGAGGATAAATTATTTTGATGATGCTTTCTAAGGTATGTTATTTATAGGTCATCTCATCCTTTTCACAATAATTTTTTTTCTATAATGATTCAGAATGAGAAATATGGAGGTCATTGAGGAAACATATTGAAGTAGCTGTGATACAAATTTCATCTTGTCGACCATTGTATTTTTGTATTTACACGCCGTGGAAAATAGGGTTTGTGGCTAGTCCTAAAACTAGTCTAAAACAAGTGTTTTAGGTAAAAACGTCATAAATTCTTCATAACAGATCCAAATTCCGTAATACCAAATGTATTGGTTAGAGTACAATCTTTAGTATTATGTGTATCATTTTCCGACCATACAACAAATATTGCATGTGGGGCATGCTCTACAATTTCTCTCTATAGAATAAGCCAGAATTCAACAAGCTATGCCATTTTTGCTATAATTCCTTTTTTGAGAGGTTCCAAGAAGTGAAACCTACAAGAATTGCATAACAAACACTAAGGATCATTGTCTACAATTTTCATATTTTTTTTCATTACAGGTACATAGTTATGATTATTTCAAGTTAGGGTTGTTAACTAATCCAAAATTAGTCATGTGAGACTAAAGTAAAGTTTGATGAAAATGCTAGTCTCTTGTTGTTAAAGTTAAGGAAGGTTTGCGAGTATGTGATCATATACACCAGGTCTATTACAGAGTTACAAATCAGATTTGGATGATAAAATTGATGAGGGATTTTGGTTGAGGTACATGTTGGGCATATGGTTGAGACAAGTAGTTGATGAGTTGGCACATACATGAGGTGTATAGTTGATGACGTTGGTACTTCTTGATGAGTCATAGTTTATGTTTATTTGATGCATGATTGGTACACATTTGGTGCATGGTTTATGCACTCGGTGATGGTACAGGTTGAGGTACAGGTTGGTGCATGGTTGATGTACTTGTTTATAGTACAGGTTGATTACATGTTGTTATAGGTTGATTGGTACATTCTTACATCAGTATATCTCACAGTGGAAGTGTGACAGTGGTTCCATCATTCTACTTTTATGACGGGGTTAGACAGGGAAAGGATATGTGGTCCTATCCACCTTTCGATTGTAGCCGGAGAAAATAGGGGGTTGTAGCCATAGAATTGGGGATTTGGAGCTTCCCTCAGGTTGTATCCTAAGAAAATAGGGGGTTGGAGAATCCTTCCAGTTGCAACTGGAACAAAAAGGAAGTTGGTGCTTCCAATGAATGTAATTCTTAAAGACATAAGAAAAAGATTATGTGGTTTTGTCCCACTTTGGGTTTCCACGTAAAAACAATGGTGTACTATGTATGTGTATGATTGCTCATTTTTTCATTGTTTATTTACTCTAAAACTGTTGGATTATAATGCTACATTGATATAACACTTGCATTTTATGGCTAAAAAGGATTAAATTACTCTATTACTAATTCACCCACCTCTTAGTTATCCAACAAACCTTGTATCTTTCTAGTACTATAGCATATGGTTACATCGTAATAAATTTCTAAGAAATGGTGGTGCATGGATCCACATCAATGAACATGTGGAAACATTAAATCCTGCATCTATAGCATACGATATGTAATAACCATAGGTCGCAGATCCGTAGCATTTGAAGATGTGGTACCTAGAACTTGGGGATCCATAGTATATTAGGATGTCATAATCAAATCTGTAGCAACAGAATCTTGTATCTTGAGACTCATATCTGTAGCATATGACCTATAGCATGATCTATAGTTCTTTTCAATTTGTGAGTTAGATACAAAATATAGAAAATCCTCCAAATGTATCAACATAATTCAATGAAGTGTCAAGTAATGAGAGAAACAAAACTTATTTAGAAATATACCGACATAGGTGAGGAAATGATCAATAACGAGGTTAATCCATGGTAAAATGGATGTATGGTGTTGAGTTATCATTTTTCCAACCCTTCACCATTCCTTTGCGATCCTCTTGTTTCACTTTTCCACCCATTTATTGACATATTCCTTCATGACATAGTGATACTACCTTATAATAATTAAGTGGTTAATTATCATCTCTTTCCCTTATTTTTATGGATTAAGAAGGATTTTACTTTGGTTTTACTAATGATGGTTCCTTAATAAATTTCGATATTCAAGCACACAATTTTTGTAGCAACTTCCATCACTAGAATATTTGCTAAGCTACAGAAGAGATTCCATAATATGGGTTTTGTTAACAAATGAATCAATATGGTTCCGTATTTATTAGATCACGCTCAGGTCGAAAGTATGCATCTCCAAATCGTGGTCAATGTTTTCATTCAAACCCATGCAAAATTAGCAGAGGAGATTTTTTGATGACATTTTTGAGCAGACAACGAGGAATATCAAAAATCGACAAAATGGGTTTTGTGTAGAATGAGCCCAGTTTCAAAACAGACAATTTTATTTCCCAAAGAATTCATGATTTGGGAGATATGGGTGTTTCTTCAAAATGGATTTTCCCATATTACGTGGTGCGACCAGTTGTCAAAGTTTCCTAATTTGTAAAACCCATATTTCATTTGATTTGTTAGTTTTGAGATTATGTCATTGGTTTTAATCCAATCATGTCTAAACATGCAATAATTATGTAGAGATATGGGGAAACTATTAGCATATCCTTGTAAAATTTTGAATTTGATTTCAATAATATGAAATAAATGATGTTCTATATCTTCTGCGTAATTTTCCAGTAGTTTGGTTTTTTTCCAGTAGTTCCTAGCCAGTTGGGAAGGGACCCTCAACTCAGTCATGCATTGATCTATTTCACTAGTTTTTTTTCATTTCCTATGTGAAAACACTAGTTCATATTCAACATGAATGATTGTAACATGTTCCTAGTAATTGCAGATCTAGTAGTTGACAATAATTTGGAAGTTATATGACTCTACATTTAATGTTCTTTGTTCTCTTTTATAGTCCTTTCTTTACTTGTCATTATTTTTTAGTGCAATGATCAAATCCATATACTAATTAGTATGACGATAAGTCTTCCTTTGAGCAATAGCATGAGAGTTTTTTACTTTTGAAACATTATTTTCATGGTAAATAGAACTTTCCACCAAGCTTAATCAAATACCAATCAGACTTATGGAAAATTTCATGAAGAATTAAAAAGTATATTTTTTTTTCATTTATTGCATCCAATCATGAAGTGTGAAGTTTGGGTTTGAAGTAGTCTAATAGAATTAGTTTTTTGAATAGGTGTTGATACTACTCATATTTTTATTGCATCTCACTAGTCTATGGACATTAGACTAACAAATTTATTATAGCAGAGTTCAATCAATTAAAGAGCTTGACACTTTCGGCATCATTGTTGGGGAGATGCTAAAGGGGTTACAAAATTGGTAGTTTAGTTTACAAAATCGGTAGTTTAGTTTTCTTGTTTCTGCACATGATCTTTGTTGTGTCAACATGTTGGGCTCCCAACAACTCCCCATAAATGTTTATAAAAATTTAAGGATCCCCTTTTCAATATTGGAAAAAACATATTTTTCATTGTTTTTTTATTTTGTCTTGCTTGGTTTGAATATGATAACTTGTTGATTCCCTTTGTTTGAAGTTTGGTGTGTTGTGATTTTATCGATTTTTTGGATTATTTGTGTCATATGAATCTTTTGGTTTTCTAGATATTCAATGTGCTGCACATATTGAGATTGACTTCTTTGAATTCATTCCATATCTTGAGTTTCTTGAAATAGGGATTATTATGACCTTTCACCAGTTTTTTATTGAAAGCATTAATATGTTCATTGAACATTATAACGTTTTTTCATGAAAACATTTAATTTTTAAAAGTTTTAATGAACAAAGACAAACAAGAAATTGAAAATTTCTTAGGGAATGTATATGATCATTATCTCAACATTACATGGTTTAAATTGTGATATCCATTAATTAATTAATTAAGTTTTTTATATATACATTAATATACATTATTGGTGTGAATATATCTTTGTAAATATATTTATTTAAATTTAATTTATTTTATTATTTTATTTATTTTAAGATATTTAATTACTTAAATCTAAATTATATCAATTAATGATCTATTGTGATTTGTTTGTTTTAGGAGTTGATTTTTTTATATTTGGAGTTGGTGAAATTTGGAGTTGATTTTTGATGTTAATCACTCATCCAAATATATGCATATTGTTCAATAATTCTCTATACCATTATCAACATATATGGTGAATTTTGGTGAAATCTGAACTAAGTAACCAATTTCAAATTTCTTTTCTAGCCAACCGGAGAAGGATATTGCAAAACAGTTGAAAAACCATTTGCAGAGTGGGTTGATTTACCTTTCTCAAGGGAGGTTTTATTAGAAGGTGAATCATTTGAGATTAAAAAATATCTCTTTAACACAGAATACTCCAGATTGGATTTCTTGTCCATCTCTTGGAGGCTAACGTAAAACATAATTTATGATAAAACCAAGAAAAATATCCAAAATGGTCGAAAAACCATCCGAGAAATAGGACAATCTAGATTGAATCCAGATGGTTTTGAAAAAAAATGAACATTTGTGAATATATAGTCGATTTTCTAAACATTGTTTTCCCAGAATTTGTATTTTTCCTCTGGAGCATTCATGATGGAAAATCTTTTATTGCTTGATGCATGATTTAACCTAGGTTGGGAAATATTACAAAACATTTGATATTATTCTTGTATATATGATGGGAATGGAAAAAATTGGATATTTAGTAGCATTTAACCTTTGTATTCAGGCTGGAAGACGATTTTGAAAAAAAAATGAACATTTGTGAACTCAGAGGCCTCCTCTGTCAGAGAATGAATGTTAAAGTATTGACAGCTTGTCTCATGGGCAATCTCCTATCATCATCTGGTCTTCCAGTTTCTGCTACTCCCGTCAGGACCAATGTCGTCGGTTTTACCGCTTTACTCTGCTTGACTTTTTGAACCCCACCACCCGAAGTTCATCAGGCTTTTGCAGTTCTATTTGAACCCTATATCTGGCTTTCGACAAGTCTCTACACCTACAACTGCCCTTAGCGGCCTCCTGCCTTGCGGGACTTACTACTAGTGCTCGGCAAGTGTCTTATACCAAATTACCAGCGAACCTTACTAACTGGATGAGAAAACTTAGTCTTAGCAGTACCAAGGAACAACGGTTGCAAATATGGGAAAATAAATGAGATCACAATGTGCGCATAATAGAGACACAATAGACAAGCATCAGAGAGTTAAACACAAGCGGAAGTCTTTGTATTATCAGAGCATGAAAACTCTCGGGTATTACAATATATTTGTGCCAGATGCACAGATTACAGACTCTGAGCAGGATGCTCTTCGCTCGACTTACAGACTCTGCACACAGAAAGATACAAAGCTTCAGACAAAAGGTAATATTAGAGACTCATACTCCTAACTCTTCAAAATGCTAATGCCAAATAATGAGCCTCCATCCTTCTTTTATACAAGATTTTGAAGGAAGAGTCATCATGAAGCTAAGACTCGAAAAGACTTGTGGTCCACATGTCGGCCATCAAATATTACTTTTATGATTAGGTGGATATATTCACGCAGGAATCTCCGACCAAATCTTATCTTTATCTCATATTTATCAAAAGCATACTTAGAACAGTAGATCTGATAGGGTGATCATGCAAGATTCCCTGAACAGAGGACAACTCTATATGACATAAAGTAGAATATCACATGTTGAACAATAGAGCATCTTTGGAAATGTGGGTCAAACCTCACCAAAAGTCGGAGAAGTGATCCGAGTTTCCAAGATTCTCTTTATTCGGACAAGACAACATTATGACAATGTTTTTGTACAAAGTGGAGTTTAATGACGGCAACCCACAGAACCCGAATGGCACCACTGTCAGCCATTTAGACATGAATTATTACAAAGTGGAGTTTGTTTTGTAAACCCACGGAAACCATCATTCTAATGGATGATCATGAAAATGTCGAAAATTATACGGATCCCAATGCTGAGTATATACTTCTCTGACTAATTCAGGATCAGTATTGCTTTCTTCATCTTGATGTAATAAAAACTTGGTTCGTATTATCCATGGATGCTTTTCTCTGGTAAACATCATTTTGTATTCTTCTTCAGAGAATAGATCATCAATAGTTTCAAGCCTCCTGTTATGAAAAAGAAACATTCTTCCGACTTCTATTACATCTAGATTGATGCTGACTGGATTTAATCCAAACTAGTTCCACCATTCCATTAACCAGTCCAGTTCAGGCCAATCTCTGAAAGAATGAGCAAATCTTACCATACAATAATAATACTTATACCTATTTGTCCAAAGACAAATATTAAACCACATGGTTTTGTATTGTTGGTAATCTATATTGTATATTCTTTCATTTGGATTTCTATTAGGCCATTCTTGGACAGTTCTCATTCTATTTATTTGGAAGAAGTGATATGGAGGAGTTTCTTCCCATCTTCGGGTTTGATGATCATACCATTGTCTATTGACATACCTAAGTCTACTTAAATCTCCCATTTCTATGAGCTTTTCCCTAGATGTAATAGTAGTAGGTTGATGCATTCTACCAAGTATATGTTGGGGAGGGAGTACATTTATATGTGTATTTCTTGAGAATCCAGGTAGTCCCAATTCTACCTTTTCTGAATGCCTGAGCTGCCATGAAGGTATCCAATGTTCTTTGAATGTTTCCCAGGGAGTGTTATCATCCAGATAATGAGTAACAAGAGTATTTCTTTGATCATCAAAAACTTCTACTATCACCAAACTCTTTTGGCAATAAGCAATCTGGACATGAGTCTCAGAGATAAAGGGTAGTTCTATCCTTTTAGAAGTATTTCTACCTATACTTGGTAATGTAATAAAATAGCCAAACCTCTGATCTGGACAAATACAAGAACCATGTGGTTCTACTACAGATAAAAAGGGAGTGCCAAGTATGCAATCAACAGGTAGATCTTAAATTTGAAATTTCATTCCCAATGCATATTCTTCAAGTAATAAGATGCCTTTGGGAACTTCAAACTGAAATGAAGTATTTACATTTCCTAGCCCTGTAGCAGAACCAAAACTAGGAAGCCAGTTTTTTGCAGGGATAAGATCTTTGTGCAGCAAATTTAAATTAGATCTAGTATCAATAAGTGCAGTCAAGAAAAATATTTCTTGGTTAATTTCTAACTGGACTTTGATATAATATTTCTGATATTTTACAGGCATAATTTTCATACCTATCATCCCCTGCATTTCTGCTGTTGTTTGCTCCTGTAGTACTGTCTCAAAGGGAGCATCTTCTAGACGAGGAGGAATTGATTCTAACCTTTCTTTGATGATTTTCATTTCTTGTCTAGCCCATGAATCAATTTTAAAGTTGAATTCAGCATCTCCTTCCAGTTTTCTGACTTTTTCTTTTAATTCAGAAACTTCCTTTTTTAAAGAAAAAACTTCTTTGGCTAGATCTGTAACAGAGGTATTTTGTAGCTTTGGCTCTCTGTTAAATTTGATATATGTCTTTGTATTTTTATCAAAGGAAGCGTCCAAGAACAAAGGCTATCTTTTTGAAGTCTCAGAACTTTTTCCTTTTTGTTCTGCTTTGACAGTCTTGATGAAATTTTCAAGAAGAGAATTTTTCATATCCCCTTCTGGGAGACCTTTGATCTGGGCAAGCATTTGTGCCTCCTGATCTCCTGTATTTTGGAACATACAGACCTTCAATTTTTCTTGAGGTCTAGCTTCTGAGTCAGAATCAGAATCACCAGTGCTACTTTCACATGAACAAAAATTTGGATTGCTGCAACTACACTGCTGATTCATAAAAACTTCTTTTTCTGAGCTATACTCAAACTCAGATGTGCTGTCAGAGGTGGAGCAACACCCTTCTCTTAGAAGATGTACTTCTTCTTTAGGCTTAAAGGGATTATAAGGACAAGCATTAGTTTCATGATTTTTTGCTCTGCATCGATTACAGTGAGTTTTTAAGGCTAGCTGTCTTTTTTCTTGAGCCTCTTTAGCTTTCTGTTATGAAAATTTTCCTTTTGTTTTCCGGGAGGCTTCATTTTCTGGACAATCATGAGCATAATGTCCATTCTTTCCACAGACCCAGCAGACTATTCTTTGTTTTTCTTCATGAGTATGAGTTTTGAGCCTGATATCCTTTGGCTCATAATAATGAGTTCTAGGAACATACTTATATCTAGCCTTATATTTTCTACCCTTTTCTTCCCTGAAATTTTTTGTCTTCTTTTTCCTTTTTCTTGTTGGATTTGTCAAATACAACCCATATTGTTCACAAATAGATTTTTGATCGGGGAGATATGAGGATTTGGATACAGAGTGTTGTATTTTCATACTGGTACATAACCCGACTAGGGTTTTGGTAACTAAAGAATATATCTCTCCCCAAGTATACAACTCATAAGGAAGTTTGAATACTTCCTCCATTTTTAAATATTCTATAAATTTACTTGGGAGTGCTGCCAAATAAACCTGTTTCCATAACAAGTTTTTACTTTCTTTGACCTCAAATATCCTCTGGACCCATTCTTTGTGAAATTGCTCATATTCAGACATTTTTCTACATTTCATGTTCATGAGAACAATCTCATGTTTGTCAGCAATTTCATTTTCTGTTCCACACCAATGCTCAAGTATCAAGGTAGTGAGAGCACCAATCATATTATTTACTGGAGTGCCATCAGTATGATACACAATATTACCTTCTTCGTCTTTAAGAATTTTTTCTTCCATCTTGGTGATCATTAAAGGAGAAGAAATGACTTCCCACCATTTGTTAAGGGTTCCCGTGAAACATTGAATAATGGTTTTGCATGCCTCTACCTCAGTTTTTCCCTTCATACACATAATTTTGTAAGAGACATACATTATGTCAATCATTTGTCTAATTTGTGCAATGGACAGATTATCAATGTTCCATTCTTGGAACCAATCTTCAGCAAATGTTTGAGTGTCTGGAAGTCTACCCTTTCCAACTAGATCAGGGGCTGATGGCCTGCTAGAATGGTGTGGAAGGTCTTCATAGGAGGGGTTTTTGATAGTTACTAAAGAATAACGGTCTTTAGGGGATTTTGAAGAGGATTCGGGTATTTCTTCTTCAAGGGGAAAATCTAATGGAAATCTTTTGACAATTTCTATCTCGGAAGGCTTATGTACAGGAGATAGAATAGAAATATGTGAGCTGGGAAGGATGAAGGAAGTAGGAATAGGTTTGTTAGGTTGACTAGTTCTTCCCTTTATCTTTGTTAGAGATTTTCCCATATGGGAGAAGGCATTTCCTAATCCTTCCATAATTTCATCATGGTTTCTGCTGGATTCTCTGGCTCTATAAGAGATTTCGGGTAAAGCAGAATCCATTTTATCTTTAACATCAATGACTTTTTCTTGTATTTGATCTACAGATCTGACTATAGTATTTGTAGACACTTGTAGATCAAAAATATGATCTTTTCTAGCATAGTCATTGGTTATGAAAGTATGTGTAGCCATTCCTCTAAGAGCAGTATTGGTCCAGTTTAATTGTTCAGAAACTGACTGGACTCTTTTGTCTATTCCGGACAATTGAATGGCTTCTTCTGATAATAATAGAGGAATTGCTTTTACCTGTTTGGCATTGTCTTCTAACACAATTCCTTTAAAAGGTGGAAAAGTGGAATTTGATTCAACAATACTACCATCAATACTTTTCCACTTGTGTTTAGGAGAAGGAGATTTAGAACTTTATCCTACCATTTGAACTATAGGCATTTGTTTTAATTTCCTCCATTCAAAAAAGGAAATCTAGGTGTCTTCTTCAGTCATAAATTTCTGCCATTCTTTTGACAGCCTTAATTTTTCAGCATTTGATGTGGCTGCATTGAATTCCTTTGTTTCAGGGTTTGTAAACAAATCCCATTTCAACATTCTTTTGATCCATTCTTCTGGAATAGATCCCTTTTGACATCCTTTTATGATTGTATGAAATTTATGAATCTCATCTATAGTAGGTTTCTGGATATCATTGGGTAAGGGATTGGAAAATCTGCAGTTGGGGATGACTGTATCACATTGTTCAATATATCCTAACCCATACTTAGGAGTACTAGGTGGTCTCATGCCCTTATAGATGTCTTTAATTCTGGGATCTAATGACTCAATTGAAGGCATGTAGTGGATCATAAAACAGAAGGTATTTTCTGAAGTAGACACAGAAGACTCAAGAGTATTATATACATATCTAACATATGTTGAAGAATCCATTATAGTAGATATTACTATTTCTACACAGAAAAGTAGGGCGTTTAGTGTTATGTCTTCCCGAAAGAAGATTAGACAGGCTCCTGGCCGACTGCTCAGGCAGAAACTAGCAAATCTTTCAGGAGGCCGCAGTTGTGGAAATTGTACCTTTAAACAGCCTGAGAGTACTGATACGGCCTCAAATGTGTCACAAGAGTGGAACTGTGCCTTTAAACAACCCAAGACTCTTGATACGACACCAAAATGTGTCTCAAGAGTGGAACTGTGCCTTTAAACAGCCCGAGACTCTTGATACGTCACTGGATTCTTTATGGATCACACAAAGGCTTTACACAAAAAGAAGTATCACACAGACAAAACACAGAGCGAATAGCTATATCAGATCTAAGGGAGTCTGATATCATACTCGGGTTGAAAAGAAGGTCATGGCTCTGATACCATTTGTAAACTCAGAGGCCTCCTCTGTCAGAGAATGAAGCTGTCAATACTTCAAGCTTCATTCTCTGACAGAGGAGGCCTCTGAGTTTACAAATGGTATCAGAGCCATGTCCTTCTTTTCAACCCAGGTATGATATCAGACTCTCTTAGATCTGATATAGCTATTCGCTCTGTTTTTTGTCTGTGTGATACTTGTTTTTGTGTAAAGCCTTTGTGTGATCCATAAGGAATCCAGTGCCGTATCAAGAGTCTCGGGTTGTTTAAAGGCACAGTTCCACTCTTGCGACACATCTGAGTGCCGTATCAAGAGTCTCAGGCTATTTAAAGGCACAGTTCCACTCTTGCGACACATTTGAGGCTGTATCAGTAGTCTCGGGCTGTTTAAAGGCACAGTTTCCACTACTGCGACCTCCTGAAAGATTTGCTAGTTTTTGCCTGAGCAGTCGGCCAGGAGCCTATCTAATCTTCTTTCGAGAAGACATAAGACTAAACACCCTGCTTTTCTGTGCAGAAATAGTATTATCTACTATAATGGATTCCAGGTCAGTATCTTTTAGAGAAGTCAAAAATGCTGAAGAATGCAGTACCTCTAGATCTGACTCTGTAAATAGTCTTGAGTCAATGTTTTCTCTAAATAGGTCCCAGAGTATAAACCATGCAGATATAGAAGAAGTTGAAATAAATCCCCAAGATGCATGGAAATTACCTCCGATATCTCCTACCAAAGTATACCAAGACCTAAGCATGTTCCATCTTAAATCCGTGACTAGAGTTTTTGTTAAACAATCTATAAGCACAATCCAGCAAAATAGTGATGTCACCCAAACAATTTCCCTATTAAATCCAAAAGAAATTCAAAAGGAAGCTAAGAAACATGGAACAAAGTTCCTGCATTTTGGATGTATCAGAATCGACATAAATGCACTTGTCCCTAAAGGGATAGATGCCTATGTACTTTGCACAGTAAGGGATCTAACTCGCAATAAGTTTACCGATTCCTTGATAGGTGGAATTGTAGCCCCTCTATCAAATGGGCCAGTCTATTTTGAATGTTATCCAAATTTCTCTGTATATACTTTTGATGAAAACCTTGCAGACATTCTCAAACTACAGATTAGAACAATGGGATTTGACATGCGTTCTACCATAACAAACATAGCCATCCAAGTCAGGGGATGGTTTAGACATACAAATACTATGTTCCCAGCTGTCTTACATGCCCCCAGCAAAGAATCCCAGTCAAGCACTCTAGTCATAACAGACCCTCTGAACCAGAAAATGGAACATTGTACCATAAAATGGGAAAACCTTTCTTTCCCTACAAATTGGGTCATTGATATTCCAAGGGCACCTATACAAAGATCCATTACTTCTGCCCAGATAAAGGAGACACCAAACTCTGCAGTCATTTCTTTTCCCCAAAAGAATCCTTCTAAATCATCTTCATGTAAAATACCTTCTTCTTCGTTTTGTTTACATCCTTCCCTACAGGCTTTGGCCAATCAAGTTGGAAAAGTTCCTTTTGCAGTAAAATGTTTTGATTGTGGAGATTTGATTACCCTAGCTACTCTTTCCGTGTTTGAATCAAATGAAAGAGTACAATTTGAGCATTCAAATCATAATCCTAGAACAAAATTACCTCCACCAAACTCTACTGCAAAAGACCAATGTGCACATCCCCAATGTTCAGATATCCCTTTTCCCCATGATTCTCATGTCTTGGTTATCCAAGATAACTATTGTACAAAAATAAACTTAAGAAAAGAAGCCTATATCCCCAAAGACACAAGAAGACCATCTGCCACAAAAATCAAGAAATTTATGTCTCTTTATAAAGGATGCAGAAAAGAATTTATAAAAGCAGAATGGATGAAAGAAATGTTGAATTGGGATTTATTTTCTCATCCAGAAGCTAGAGAATTTTCCAAAAGAACCTCAAATGAATAAAAACTCAGACTGGCTCAAGAATGGAAAAGCTTTATGGAATCAGAATATATATATATATATATCTTTCTTTGAATGGAAAAAGAGAAAACTTTCAGTCCATTCATGGGAATTAGTTCCCGAGAAAGCCAGCTCTATGTGCTGTCCAGTACAGACTTTTTCTATTTCTGATCTGGGAAGAGAAATTAATAAGATCAAAAGGTCCATGACAAATCTTCCTGAGCAAAAACATGAAGAAAATGATGAAGGTATCCAAGTGAAACACGAGAAATATCATGTCTTGATTGAACTAAAAATTCAATACTTACACTTCAAACTGAAGACCCTGATAGATACTGGATCAGACTTAAACATGTTAAATAAGCATGTCATCCCGGTGTCCTTATGGGAAAAAACTCAAGCTATGGTTGTGGGATTAGGAAATATCCCGAATGACATTTCATTCCAAACTCCAGAAGCAGTTCTCTGTTTCCAAGATTTCTGCCTTAAAATGAAATTTCTTTTAGCGGACATTCCTATTGCATGTATCCTTGGCACCCCTTTTCTTGCAACAGTTTCACGTCATGGATCAACCATGGTGACCCCAGAAAAACCCGGATACTTTATTACAATCCAGGGTAACAAAGTCATCAAACTTCCATTTGTATATACTCCAAGAGTCCCATATGTTGTATCACTAAACCTCAGAAAAACTGAGAAAATAAGAGAGCTAAAAGAATTCCAGGTAGAAATCAGAATTAAAGACCAATTGAAGAAACCAGACATTCAAGAGAAGATTCTCTTACTGAAAGAAGAATTTATTAATTCAGTCTATTCAGAGAATCCTACTTCTTTTTGGAAACAAAGAAAACATGAAGTTTTTCTCCCTTACAGAGAAGATTACCAAGGCAGGCCTTGCAAGAGCAGAGCTATACCAATGAATGCTCAATATCAAAAGTTGTGTGCAGATGAAATTGAGGGATTGATCAAAAAGGAATTAATTAGAAAATCTACTACTCCATGGAATTGTTATGGGTTCTATGTAAATAAGCATTCTGAACAAATTAGAGGAGTTCCCAGACTAGTAGTGAATTACAAACCCCTCAACAAAGTATTAGAAGATGATACATATCCCATCCCAAACAAAAGTAGTCTTGTTACCAGAATTGCAGGTGCTAAGATCTTTTCAAAATTTGATTTAAAGTCTGGATTCTGGCAGGTGGCTATAAATGAAAAAGATAAATTTAAAACTGCTTTTTATGTCCCCGCTGGGCATTATGAATGGAATGTGATGCCATTCGGGTTAAAAAATTCTCCTGCAAAATTCCAAAGGGTTATGGATGATACTCTTAAGCCATATTTTGATTGGCTCATTGTCTACATTAATGACATTCTAGTATTCTCTTCATCCATAGATCAACATTTTAAGCATTTAAAGTAGCTCCTACAGGTAATTAAGCAAGCTGGTCTAGTCTTATCCAAGAAAAAGATTGAACTTTTCCAGACTCAGATCAAATTTCTTGGCCATACTATTGATAATGGCCAAATAACTCTGCAAACTCATGCTGCTGAATTTGCAGATAAATTTCCAGATAAGATTCTTGATAAAACACAGCTGCAAAGGTTCTTGGGAAGCTTAAACTATATAAGCCATTTTTACAAAAAATGTGCACAAGATAGAAAACTTCTGAATGATAGACTAAAGAAAGAGCCATGTCCCTGGACAGAAGCACATTCTCAAGCTGTAAAACATATCAAGGCCAAAGTCAAGAATCTGCCAATCCTACATATCTCTGATGACAGTCTCCCTAATATAGTGGAAACAGATGCTAGCAATATTGGATGGGGAGCAGTATTAAAACAAGTCAGGGATAAAGGAAAAGAAGAGGTTATTCAGTTTGCCTCTGGATTGTGGCAGGCAGCCGAAAAGAATTATTCTGCTTCAGATAAAGAAATTAAAGCTGCCTTAAATGCCATATATAAATTTGAGATTTATTTGATTTATAAAAAAATTCTTCTAAGGACTGATGCTGCAGCAATGAATAAAGTCCTTAATAAAGAGCTAAAAAATCCTGGAGACTCTAAATTTTCTAGATGGCAAGCTCTCTTTAGCAACTTTGATTTTTCTATAGAACATATCAAAGGGATAAATAATTCCATTCTAGATTTCTTAAGCAGGGAGCATCTACAAAATCTCTGTTTGCTAATTTCAGTACAGCTAAGAGATGGTTTGGAAAGGATAGTGGATATTCCTAACTCATTAAGTTGGGAATCTTATTCAGTGGACTGGGTACCCTGATGGGAATTAAGAAGCACTGAGATTATTTCTCAAACAACTCAGGTTCCATATTCAAATTTAGTTCCTGAGGTTAGAGGAAGAAGAATATCAAATGTTTTAAACCCCATAGTTACTCACATAAATGAAAAAGCAGTCCAAGAACAAAATGCTCTCATTGATCTTTTCCACGACATAATTCAAATCTGGGATATAAGAGATGAACTGAAAATTAATAAAAAGTATTTATTCCTGAATAGACTTCGGTTATTATCTCATTTGCCTGAAAGAAATCCTGATATTATTTTTCCAGAAACCTGCTTAACTTATCAAGAATACAGAAAATTATGGTGGGAATTTGCTAAACAAGAGGACTGTATCATTCTAGTTAAATTTGGAAGTGTGAATTCTGCAACTGCAGGACGGCCCCCTATTTGTATTTCAAGTTGGTGGAATGATTTTGGTCTTAACAAAGGAGCAATAGATCCTGATATCTTAAGAACATTCACACCTCTTTCTGTCGTTCAAGATCTATTCCGACAAGGTCCAAACGATGGTGAAATCTTATGTCTTTTTATTCTAAATCATTTTCAGTTGGAAATCAAATAAAGAACTATTCTTCAGATGATAAATGGATCACCTTTCATAGCTCGAAGAATTTATACAAAGATTTGGGATACCTTACATTATCCCGAAAGATTTTCTAGCCATATTGAAAATGATTAAAACCATCCAGGTTTCCGTGGGTTTACATACCAAACTCCACTGTGTAAAATCATGTCTAAATGGCCGACAATGGTGCCATTCAGGTTCCGTGCGTTTCCATCATTAAACTCCACTTTGTACATAGTGTAATCATGACAAATAAAGAGAATCTTGCAAACTCGGAGAACTTCTCTGACTTTTGGTGAGGTTTGACCCACATTTCCAAAGATGCTCTACTGTTCAACATGTGATATTCTACTTTATGTCATATAGAGTTGTCCTCTGGTAAGGGAATATTGCATGATCACCCTGTCAGATATACTATTCTAAGTATGATTTTGGTGAATATGAAATAAATATAAGATTTGGTCGGAGATTCCTGCATGAATATATCCACCTAATCCTAAAAGTAAGATTTGATGGCCGACATGTGGACCACAAGTCTTTTCGAGTCTTAGCTTCATGATGACTCTTCCTTCAAAATCTTGTATAAAAGAAGGATGAAGGCTCATTGTTGAGCATTAGCATTTTGAGAGTTAGGAGTCCAAGTCTCTAAGCTTCCCTTATGTCCGAAGCTTTGTGTCTTTCTGTGTGCAGAGTCTGTAAGTCGAGCGAAGAACATCCTTCTCAGAGTCTGTAATCTGTGCATCTGGCACAAATATGTTGTAATACCTGAGAGTTTTTATGCTCTGATAATATAAAGACTTCCACTTGTGTTTAAATCTCTGATGCTTGTCTATTGTCTCTTTATTATGCACATATTGTGACTCCATCTATTTGCCTATATTTGCATCCGTTGTTCCTTGGTACTGCTAGGACATAGTTCGCTCATCCAGTTAGTAAGGTTGTTGGTAGTTTGGTGTAACGCACTTGTTGAGCACTGGTAGTAAGTCCCGCAAAGGCAGGAGGCCGCTAAAGGGCAGTTGTAGGTGCAGAGACTTGCGGAAAACCGGCTATAGGCTTCAAATAGAGCTGCAAGAGCCCGATGGACTTTGGGTGGTGAGGTTTAGAAGTTAAGCAAAGTAAAGCGGTTAAACTGCCGATATTGGTTCTGATGGAAGTAGTAGAAATCAGAAGACCAGATGGTGGAGGGATATTGCACATGAGAAAAGCTGTTAATATTTGTAAACTCAGAGGCCTCCTCTATCAGAGAATAAAGCTTGAAGTATTGACATCTTGTCTCATGTGCAATCTCCCTCCACCATCTGGTCTTCTGATTTCTGCTACTTCTGTCAGAACCAATATCATCGGTTTAACCGCTTTACTCTGCTTAACTTCTGAACCTCACCACCCAAAGTCCATCGGGCTCTTGCAGCTCTATTTGAAGCCTATAGCCAGTTTTCCACAAGTCTCTACACCTACAACTTCCCTTTAGTGGCCTCCTGCCTTTGCGGGACTTACTACTAGTGCTCGGCAAGTGCATTACACCAAACTACCAGCAACCTTACTAATTGGATGAGCGAACTATGTCCTAGCAGTACCAAGGAACAACGGATGCAAATACAGGCAAATAGATGGAGTCACAATATGCGCATAATAAAGAGACAATAGACAAGCATCAGAGATTTAAACACAAGAGGAAGTCTTTATATTATCAGAGCATAAAAACTCTCGGGTATTACAAAATATTTGTGCCAGATGCACATATTACAGACTCTGAGCAGGATGCTCTTCGCTCGACTTACAGACTCTGCACATAGAAAGACACGAAGCTTCAGAGACTCGGACTCCTAACTCTCAAAATGCTAATGCTCAACAATGAGCCTTCATCCTTATTTTATACAAGATTTTGAAGGAAGATTCATCATGAAGTTAAGACTCGAAAAGACTTGTGGTCCACATGTCGGCCATCAAATCTTACTTTTAGGATTAGGTGGATATATTCAGGCAGGAATCTCTGACCAAATCTTATCTTTATTTCATATTCACCAGAAGAATACTTAGAACAGTAGATCTGATAGGGTGATCATGCAATATTCCCTGACCAGAGGACAACTCTATATGACATAAAGTAGAATATCGCATGTTGAACAGTAGAGCATCTTTGGAAATGTGGGTCAAACCTCACCAAAAGTCGGAGAAGTGCTCCGAGTTTCCAAGATTCTCTTTATTTGTCATGATTACACTATGTACAAAGTGGAAATTAATGAAGGCAACCCATGAAACCCGAATGGCACCACTGTCGGCCATTTAGACATGAGTTTACACAGTGGAGTTTGGTATGTAAACCCACAAAAACCTGGATGGTTTTAATCATTTTCAATATGGCTAGAAAATCTTTCGGGATAATGTAAGGTATCTCAAATATTTGTATAAATTCTTCGAGCTATGAAAGGTGATCCATTTATCATCTGAAGAATAGTTCTTGATTTGATTGCCCACTGAAAATGATTTAGAATAAAAAGACGTAAGATTTCACCATCGTTTGGACCTTGTCGGAATAGATCTTGAACGACAGAAAGAGGTGTGAATGTTCTTAAGATATCATGATCTATTTCTCCTTTGTTAAGACCAAAATCATTCCACCAACTTGAAATCCAAATAGGGGGCCATCCTGCAGTTGCAGAATTCACACTTCCAAATTTAACTAGAATGATACAGTCCTCTTGTTTAGCAAATTCCCACCATAATTTTCTGTATTCTTGATAAGTTAAGCAGGTTTCTGGAAAAATAATATCAGGATTTCTTTCAGGCAAATGAGATAATAACCGAAGTCTATTCAGGAATAAATACTTTTTATTAATTTTCAGTTCATCTCTTATATCCCAGATTTGAATTATGTCGTGGAAAAGATCAATGAGAGCATTTTGTTCTTGGACTGCTTTTTCATTTATGTGAGTAACTATGGGGTTTAAAACATTTGATATTCTTCTTCCTCTAACCTCAGGAACTAAATTTGAATATGGAACCTGAGTTGTTTGAGAAATAATCTCAGTGCTTCTTAATTCCCATCAGGGTACCCAGTCCACTGAATAAGATTCCCAACTTAATGAGTTAGGAATATCCACTATCCTTTCCAAACCATCTCTTAGCTGTACTGAAATTAGCAAACAGAGATTTTGTAGATGCTCCCTGCTTAAGAAATCTAGAATGGAATTATTTATCCCTTTGATATGTTCTATAGAAAAATCAAAGTTGCTAAAGAGAGCTTGCCATCTAGCAAATTTAGAGTCTCCAGGATTTTTTAGCTCTTTATTAAGGACTTTATTCATTGCTGCAACATCAGTCCTTAGAAGATTTTTTTTATAAATCAAATAAATCTCAAATTTATATATGGCATTTAAGGCAACTTTAATTTCTTTATCTGAAGCAGAATAATTCTTTTCCGCTGCCTGCCACAATCCAGAGACAAACTAAATAACCTCTTCTTTTCCTTTATCCCTGACTTGTTTTAATACTGCTCCCCATCCAATATTGCTAGCATCGGTTTCCACTATCTTAGGGAGACTGTCATCAGAGATATGTAGGATTGGCAGATTCTTGACTTTGGCCTTGATATTTTTTACAGCTTGAGCATGTGCTTCTGTCCAGGGACATGACTCTTTCTTTAGTCTATCAGTCATAATTTTTCTATCTTGTGCACATTTTTTGTAAAAATGTCTTATATAGTTTAAGCTTCCCAAGAATCTTTGCAGCTGTGTTTTATCAAGAATCTTATCTGGAAATTTATCTGCAAATTCAACAACATGAGTTTGCAGAGTTATTTGGCCATTATCAATAGTATGGCCAAGAAATTTGATCTGAGTCTGGAAAAGTTCAATCTTTTTCTTGGATAAGACTAGACCAGCTTGCTTAATTACCTGCAGGAGCTTCTTTAAATGCTTAAAATGATGATCTATGGATGAAGAGAATACTAGAATGTCATCAATGTAGACAATGAGCCAATCAAAATATGACTTAAGAGTATCATCCATAACCCTTTGGAATTTTGCAGGAGCATTTTTTAACCCAAATGGCATCACATTCCATTCATAATGCCCAGCGGGGACATTAAAAGCAGTTTTAAATTTATCTTTTTCATTTATAGCCACCTGCCAGAATCCAGACTTTAAATCAAATTTTGAAAAGATCTTAGCACCTACAATTCTGGTAACAAGACTGCTTTTGTTTGGGATGGGATATGTATCATCTGCTAATACTTTGTTCAGGGGTTTGTAATTCACTACTAGTCTGGGAACTCCTCTAATTTGTTCAGAATGCTTATTTACATAGAACCCATAACAATTCCATGGACTAGTAGATTTTCTAATTAATTCCTTTTTCATCAATCCCTCAATTTCATCTGCACACAGCTTTTGATATTCAACATTCACTGGTATAGCTCTGCTCTTGCAAGGCCTGCCTTGGTAATATTCTCTGTAAGGGAGAAAAAATTCATGTTTTCTTTGTTTCCAAAAAGCAGTAGGATTCTCTGAACAGACTGAATTAATAAATTCTTCTTTCAGTAAGAGAATCTTCTCTTGAATGTCTAGTTTCTTCAATTGGCCTTTAATTCTGATTTCTGCCTGGAATTCTTTTAGCTCTCTGATCTTCTCAGTTTTTCTGAGGTTTAGTGATACATCATCTGAGACTCTTGGAGTAGATACAAATGGAAGTTTGATGACTTTGTTAACCTGGATTGTAATAAAGTATCTGGGTTTTTCTGGGGTCACCATGGTTGATCCATGAGGTGAAACTGCTGCAAGAAAAGGGGTACCAAGGATACATGCAACAGGAATGTCTGCTAAAAGAAATTTCATTTTAAGGCAGAAATATTGGAAACAAAGAACTGCTTCTGGAGTTTGGAATGAAATGTCATTCGGGATATTTCCTAATCCCACAACCATAGCCTGAGTTTTTTCCCATAAGGACACCGGGATGACATGCTTATTTAGCATGTTTAAGTCTGATCTAGTATCTATCAGGGTCTTCAGTTTGAAGTGTAAGTCTTGAATTTTTAGTTCAATCAAGACATGATATTTCTGGTGTTTCACTTGGAGACCTTCATCATTTTCTTCCTGTTTTTTCTCAGGAAGATTTGTCATGGACCTTTTGATCTTACTAATTTCTCTTCGCAGATCAGAAATAGAAAAAGTCTGTACTGGACATCACATAGGGTTGGCTTTCTAGGGAACTAATTCCCATGAATGGACTGAAAGTTTTCTCTTGTTCCATTCAAAGAAAGATATATATATATATATTTTCTGATTCCATAAATATTTTCCATTCTTGAGCCAGTCTGAGTTTTTCTTGATTTGAGGTTCTTTTGGCAAATTCTCTTGCTTTTGGATGAGAAAATAAATCCCAATTCAAAATTTATTTCATCCAATCTACTTTTATAAATTCTTTTCTGCATCCTTTATAAAGAGACATAAATTTCTTGATTTCTGTGGCAGATGGTCTTCTTGTGTCTTTGGGGATATAGGCTTCTTTTCTTAAGTTTATTTCTGTACAATAGTTATATTGGATAACCAAGACATGAGAATCATGGGGAAAAGGGATATCTGAACATTGGGGATGTGGACATTGGTCTTATGCAGTAGAGTTTGGTGGAGGTAATTTTGTTCTAGGATTATGATTTGAATGCTCAAATTGTACTCTTTCATTTTCTTCAAATGCGGAAACAGTAGCTAGGGTAATCAAATCTCCACAATCGAAACATTTTACTGCAAAAGGAACTTTTCCAACTTGATTGGCCAAAGCCTGTAGGGAAGGATGTAAACAAAATGAAGAAGAAGGTATTTTACATGAAGATGATTTAGAAGGATTCTTTTGGGGAAAAGAAATGACTATAGAGTTTGGTGTCTCCTTTATCTCGGCAGAAGTAATGGATCTTTGTATAGGTGCCCTTGGAATATCAATGACCCAATTTGTAGGGAAAAAAAGGTTTTCCCATTTTATGGTACAATGTTCCATTTTCTGGTTCAGAGGGTCTGTTATGACTAGAGTGATTGACTGGGATTCTTTGCTGGGGGCATGTAAGACATCTAGGAACATAGTATTTGTATGTATAAAGCATCCCCTGGCTAGGATGGCTATGTTTGTTCTGGTAGAACGCATGTCAAATCCCATTGTTCTAATCTGTAGTTTGAGAATGTCTGCAAGGTTTTCATCAAAAGTATATACAGAGAAATTTGGATAACAGTCAAAATAGACTGGTCCATTTGATAGAGGGGCTACAATTCCACCTATTAAGGAATCAATAAACTTATTGTGAGTTAGATCCCTTACTGTGCAAAGTACATAGGCATCTATCCCTTTATGGACAAGTGCGTTTATGCCGATTATGATACATCCAAAATGCAGGAACTTTGTTCCATGTTTCTTAGCTTCTTTTTGAATTTATTTTGGATTTAATAGGGAAATTGTTTGGGTGACATCACTATTTTGTTGGATTGTGCTTATAGATTCTTTAACAAAAACTCTAGTCACGGCTTTAACATGGAACATGCTTAGGTCTTGGTATACTTTGGTAGGAGATATCGGAGGTAATTTCCATGCATCTTGGGGATTTATTTCAACTTCTTATATATCTGCATAGTTTATACTCTGGGACCTATTTAGAGAAAACATTGACTCAAGACTATTTACAGACTCAGATCCAGGGGTACTGCATTCTTCATCATTTTTGACTTCTCTAAAAGATACTGACCTGGAATCCCTTATAGTAGATAATACTATTTCTGCACAGAAAAGCAAGGCGTTTAGTCTTATGTCTTCCCGAAAGAAGATTAGACAGGCTCCTAGCCGACTGCTCAGGCAAAAACTAGCAAATCTTTTAGGAGGTCGCAGTAGTGGAAACTGTGCCTTTAAACAGCCCAAGACTACTGATACGGCCTCAAATGTGTCGCAAGAGTGGAACTGTGCCTTTAAACAGCTCGAGACTCTTGATACGACACTCAGATGTGTCGCAAGAGTGGAACTGTGCCTTTAAACAGCTCGAGACTCTTGATACGACAATGGATTCCTTATGGATCACACAAAGGATTTACACAAAAAGAAGTATCACACAGACAAAACACAGAGCGAATAGCTATATCAGATCTAAGAGAGTCTAATATCATACCCGGGTTGAAAAGAAGGTCATGGCTCTGATACCATTTGTAAACTCAAAGCCATGACCTTCTTTTCAACCCGGGTATGATATCAGACTCCCTTAGATATGATATAGCTATTCGCTCTGTGTTTTTCTGTGTGATACTTCTTTTTGTGTAAATCCTTTGTGTGATCCATAAAGAATCCAGTTCCGTATCAAGAGTCTCGGGCTGTTTAAAGGCACAATTCCACTCTTTCGACACATTTTGGTGCCGTATCAAGAGTCTCGGGCTGTTTAAAGGCACAGTTCCACTCTTACGACACATTTGAGGCCGTATCATTAGTCTCGGGCTGTTTAAAGGCACAGTTTCCACTACTGCGACCTCCTGAAAGATTTGCTAGTTTCTGCCTGAGTAGTCGGCCAGGAGCCTGTCTAATCTTCTTTCGAGAAGACATAAGACTAAACGCCCTGCTTTTCTGTGCAGAAATAGTAATATCTACTATAATGGATTCTTCAACATATGTTAGATCTGTATATAATACTCTTGAGTCTTCTGTGTCTACTTCAGAAAATACCTTCTGTTTTATGATCCATTACATGCCTTCAATTGAGTCATTAGATCCCAGAATTAAAGACATCTATAAGGGCATGAGACCACCTGGTACTCCTAAGTATGGGTTAGGATATATTGAACAATGTGATACAGTAATCCCCAACTGCATATTTTCCAATCCCTTACCCAATGATATCCAGAAACCTACTATAGATGAGATTCATAAATTTCATACAATCATAAAAGGATGTCAAAAGGGATCTATTCCAGAAGAATGGATCAAAAGAATGATGAACTGGAATTTGTTTACAAACCCTGAAACAAAGGAATTCAATGCAGCCACATCAAATGCTGAAAAATTAAGGCTGTCAAAAGAATGGCAGAAATTTATAACTGAAGAAGACACCTGGATTTCCTTTTTTGAATGGAGGAAATTAAAACAAATGCCTATAGTTCAAATGGTAGGAGAAAGTTCTGAATCTCCTTCTCCTAAACACAAGTGGAAAAGTATTGATGGTAGTATTGTTGAATCAAATTCTACTTTTCCACCTTTTAAAGGAATTGTGTTAGAAGACAATGCCAAACTGGTAAAAGCAATTCCTCTATTATTATCAGAAGAAGCCATTCAATTGTCCGAAATAGACAAAAGAGTCTAGTCAGTTTCTGAACAATTAAACTGGACCAATACTGCTCTTAGAGGAATGGCTACACATACTTTCATAACCAATGACTATGCTAGAAAAGATCAAATTTTTGATCTACAAGTGTCTACAAATACTATAGTCAGATCTGTAGATCAAATACAAGAAAAGGTCATTGATGTTAAAGATAAAATGGATTCTGGTTTATCTGAAATCTCTTATAGAGCTAGAGAATCCAGCAGAAACCATGAAGAAATTATGGAAGGATTAGGAAATGCCTTCTCCCATATGGGAAAATATCTAACATAGATAAAGGGCAGAACTAGTCAACCTGACAAACCTATCCCTACTTCCTTCATCCTTCCCAGCTCACATATTTCTATTCTATCTCCTATACATAAGCCTTCCGAGATAGAAATTGTCAAAAGATTTCCATTACATTTTCCCTTTGAAGAAGAAATACCCGAATCCTCTTCAAAATCCCCTAAAGACCATTATTCTTTAGTAACTATCAAAAATCCCTCCTATGAAGACCTTCCACACCATTCTCGCAGGCCATCAGCCCCTAATCTAGTTGGAAAGGGTAGACTTCCAGACACTTGGAACCAATCTTCCAAGTGTTTACAAATGGTATCAGAGCCATGTCCTTCTTTTCAACCCGGGTATGATATCAGACTCTCTTAGATCTGATATAGCTATTCGCTCTGTGTTTTTTCTGTGTGATACTTCTTTTTGTGTAAAGCCTTTATGTGATCCATAAGGAATCCAGTGCCGTATCAAGAGTCTCGGGCTGTTTAAAGGCACAGTTCCACTCTTGGGACACATCTGAGTGTCGTATGAAGAGTCTCGGGATGTTTAAAGGCACAGTTCCACTCTTGCGACACATTTGAGGCCGTATCAACAGTCTCGGGCTGTTGAAAGGCACAGTTTCCACTACTGCGACCTCCTGAAAGATTTGCTAGTTTCTGCCTGAGTAGTCGGCCAGGAGCCTGTCTAATCTTCTTTTGGGAAGACATAAGACTAAACGCCCTGCTTTTCTGTGCAGAAATAGTAATATCTACTATAATGGATTCCAAGTCAGTATCTTTTAGAGAAGTCAAAAATGCTGAAGAATGCAGTACCTCTGCATCTGACTCTGTAAATAGTCTTGAGTCAATGTTTTCTCTAAATAGGTCCCAGAGTATAAACCATGCAGATATAGAAAAAGTTGAAATAAATCCCCAAGATGCATGGAAATTACCTCCGATATCTCCTACCAAAGTATACCAAGACCTAAGCATGTTCCATCTTAAATCCATGACTAGAGTTTTTGTTAAAGAATCTATAAGCACAATCCAACAAAATGGTGATGTCACCCAAACAATTTCCCTATTAAATCCAAAAGAAATTCAAAAGGAAGCTAAGAAACATGGAACAAAGTTCCTGCATTTTGGATGTATCAGAATCGGCATAAATGCACTTGTCCATAAAGGGATAGATGCCTATGTACTTTGCACAGTGAGGGATCTAACTCACAATAAGTTTACCGATTCCTTAATAGGTGGAATTGTAGCCCCTCTATCAAATGGACCAGTCTATTTTGACTGTTATCCAAATTTCTCTGTATATACTTTTGATGAAAAACTTGCAGACATCCTCAAACTACAGATTAGAAAAATGGGATTTGACATGCGTTCTACCAGAACAAACATAGCCATCCAATCCAGGGGATGCTTTAGACATACAAATACTATGTTCCCAGCTATGTTACATGCCCCCATCAAAGAATCTGTTCGACAACACAGGTATTCCAACAGAGGACGAACACCTTCAGTAACCACTCACATAACCAGATCAAAGATCAACACACCGATGTTTTCACATGGTAAAACCCCTACGGGGAAACATCCACGGCCCCAGCCAACGCGGCCACTTGGAGCAGT
>ML825000.1:6364-27576 GCA_009831015.1 Picea engelmannii
CTTACATAATCTTAATAAATTACCAATTCCTCTATATCTTAAAAAAAATATCCTCTATATTATTAAAGATTTTAAAAATCCTAATCTTGAAAAATCAAATACCTTTATCATAATATTCAACTCTCTTGAAATATTTTATCTCGAGTAAGTGAAAATACGATGCAATGAGTGGGTGAAAAGATGATGCAATGAACCTGCACATGTAATGGAGAACGAGGAAAATGAATTAGAAGAAAATTTTCTAAGAAGATACTCAAGCGATAATGTATGAGCATTACCTCCCATTACTTATGGATACAAGGCTGTGTGGCAGCGTAGTCCTTGCCAAGCAGGTTATAAGGTAAATTGTGGAAAATGGGGTTGAATTGTAAATGACGGAAGTGTTTGGTGCAAAATGTATATCATGGAAATGTTGTGTGCAACATGTATATAACAAAACATGGGGCATAAAATTTCGTTAGCGCTAAGGCGCGACCCCGCAGAGAGATAATTGGTTAAGTGTGCTGGGTTGAAGTGGGATAGGAAAAAGTAGTAGAGGCAGATGGAAACTACAATGAAGATGCGACAAGAAGCATGAAGCACGGGTGGTATCCATGCAGTAAATGACGCGTGGCATGTAGAGCACCATTTATTTTTTGAAAGTATATAACAAAAAACAATTTGTGCACAGTGTAAGAAAAAATTTGGAAATTTAAATGCATTTGTCATATAGACTAGTGAAAGATAAAAATGTATGAGGACATAAATTTAAAATGAGATAAGAAAACCATTTTATTTGAAATATGTCAAAAAATAAAAGTTTGTTGCATATTACTGGAAATTTTGAAATATATCAAAAAATAAAAGTCTGTTACATATTACTGGAAATTTCAATGCATTTGTCATATAGACTGGGATTGGGGCTCCCGCGGACCATAAGAGAAATATGTACAAGAAACATGACTGTAGAAAGAAGATAGAGTGCAATACCTACAAAAAAAATAAATTGAAATGTATAAGTGTTTGGCTACACATTTCTATTTAAAAAAGTGAAATAATTGGGTTGATAAACAAAGCAGGATGCAATCAGTAGAATTACAGTGATGGTACATATGAGCCCTTTTGCTATTTTCTTGCGGTTGTCATTTCATTGATGTCATCGAAGACTGATGACATTGTGGCAACTGTTTGTTGTCTTTCGTCGGCGGCCTACTTCAATTCACTTTCAATCCATTCTTCAATGTAGCTTCTCATTGGGGCGACGTTGATCTCATTCCGGATTTTTATGTTGAAAAGAGCCTTTTCTAATTCCCGGAAGTCGATAGAAAGATTACATAGAGATTCATGAATTTCCTCATTCTGTACTGAGTAGTCGACTAGACAGTCATCGATGTGAGCTTGATCATATTCAAGGATTCTGTAAAACTTTTCCAAAGAGAATGACTTAAACATATCAACCTGTTTATTGACCTCTTTCCTAGTTAAGGGCAAGGAGTTTGTGATTAAGTCGGGGTATTGGAAGTCGTTGGTCTTTCCATCTAAGTTTATTATTGACATCCTTGTGAATAATTTATCTTTCTTTGATATGGCTTGTTCACATGACTAAACAATGAGATGTAGGTTCTTCACTTTTTCTTTCCAGCATGCATTTAATTGATCGATCTGGTTTTTGGATGGAAGATCTTGTTGTCCTCTTTTTGTTTCTGTAATATTGTTGACAATGGTGCCAAAAGGAAGGACCATGTTTAAATAGAAATGTTCTTCATCTTTTAACTATGCCTGCAAATGTTCGAGCAAACTATGTTCTCTGGTTCCAAGGGAAGTGATGATTTGTGATGTTTTCCATGCCTCAGTAACCAATTCCATTCTTTTCTTGATATTATTATCCACATATCCTCTACAAGATGCAAGGAGGCTAGAGGATCCTTTTAAGTTGGTTGTAGGGGTGGCAGGCATGGCTATTGCCAAAGCATTGACATGCATTGGCATAGAAATCAAAGCCTCTTCCAATTCCTTGACCCGGTCTTTCAGTCTGGCATTCTCGGCCTTGATGCCTCCAATGGAATCATGAAGTGCATCTCCACTCGCCTTGTGAAGTTGAAAGATTTCGGATGGTCACATGTTGGCAAGTTCAACCTCTGAACAAGATTTTCCTTTCTTATTTTTTACATCTTTTTTCTCAATTATCAATTTTTTGGATTGGCTGTCAAAAACAATGCTCTGGAACATGAAGGATTCATCTTCGTAAAAAAAAATTGTATCAGATATGTCCATTGGATGACTATGTTGGATGGCATCTCCGGGTTGATCAAGGTAGGAAAGCATGATATCCAGATCAGTGTCAAGTTCCATGTTCTCACTCTAAATTTTTGGCTCTTCTGCCTATCCTACATTTTTTTTTCTCTTCTTGTCTACTGGAAGCTTGTGAGAACTATCAATTTTAGAGTGAGGAGGGTCATTATCTCCTCCTCCGTTTGAATAAATCTGAGTTTCTTTGTTGTTGTGGTGGACCGTTGGAGATATGCTCTGGGATGTCGTACTTTTTGGAGTGCTATTTGTTGATTGAACAATCTTGTCACCGGGGCCTTTCCCCTATTGCTTGTACAATTTACTGCTTCTTTGCAGTGTGTCTAGGTTGTCGACATTAGAAGAACGAGCATTTCCGCCAGTGTCTCTATTTTCGGACATGTGTTTTTTGAAAAAACAATCGTCAAGACCAAGCGTTTGTAAATGTTGTCAAAAAATATTATCGAGGTCGAACCCTCTTATGCTTTCAACATATCTCAGGTTGAAGTTGCTATAATGCAATGTGAATTCATCAATTTTGTTGACATTTTTCAACACGAACTCCCCGACTTTCCAAGGAAGAGGAATGAATTTTTTTTTCTCTTCTTTTGCAATAGATGCAACCGATATGCTACTTCTACAAAAAACATTATGTCCATAATGTGAAATGGAAGGAGAGCAGGTTTTTCTCTGGAGCCAAAAATTCTTATCACAGTGTAATTATCGAAATGTTCAAGTGTTCCCTTCCTGTCCAAAAAACTAGTTGTCTATTCAGATATGCGGGGAGCATCTTCTCCTAACAACAAAACTTTGAAAATATACACGAAGCCATTAAAAACCTCATAAAAACAGTGGGAAGCCTTGTGCTTCCACAAGGCCTGGTACCAGAACGTTACTGGGTTGAATTCCCAATTGACATTCTTGGATAGAGACAATTCTGGAAACTGACAGCAATGTGCTATCGCAAAAACTAAGTAGGATGGCATATAAAATTTATTTTCCCTTTTGAATCTTGACAATTGGAAACAGATTTTATGGGAAATTAACTTGCCCCAATAAAAAATGGCTTGTTCATTGACTATGAAATACAAAATATAAAGAGCTATCCGAGAAATAGTTGTTGTGGACTCCTATCCCATTATTCTTGTAAACAACCAGGCAATTTCGTGGAATGAATTTATAAATGAAATAACCTGCAAGCTTATGATTTCTTTAAGAACTAGAATCAAGTCTTCCAATAAATGGGGCAAGAGGTCCAACCCGTTATTATTCTTTTCTAGGAACTGTTTGCAATATTCTCCTCTAAACGTCAATGTTGGCTTCGACAATCTTAACATTTGGCGAAAGACCTGAGGTGACAAAGAAATGGAAGGGCGGTCCTGCAGTGGAATAATTCTTTTGTTTGAAATAAATTTATCGGTGCACCAAGAGATTAGGTCCTTACAGTAAAAAAATCAGGGACATAGCCTACACGAACAATCCCAGAGGTCCAAATTACTTCGTTCTATGCATTAGAGGTTTAGTAATAAGAATATGCCCTTGACCATCAGCTATTCAGATAGGTTTATGAGAACGTTGGTTTTCTTTAGACGATGGTTGAAATGAACACTTAGAGCCGATAATGTAACTCTTCGCTAAATATTGGTTAAATTCTTATGAATGGGAAAGCTCCTCGAGCCTTTCGCTGATTAATGACAATTTGTATGGGTGGTGCATGATTAACTGTTAGCAGTAAAGATTACCTATTGCATATTTAAAAATGTGAATGTGGCAGGTACGACAAAGAGAAATTAAGGATTGGAGGTTTCATGAATGTGCCAAGGCGACTACGTGCGAATGACATTTCATGATTTTGAAATAAGCACTCAGAAGGGATAATATAACCCCCCGCAAATCTTGGTTTGATGCATATTAATAGGAGATCTCCTCGAGACTTTATCCCATCAATGACAATCTATACGGTTCCTGCATGATGAGCTGTTAGAATTAAATTTCAGTAATTGCATATTTAGAAACATGATATATATGTATATTCTTTTTTCTTTTATTATAGACAAGTGTGAAGGTCATGGAGACGAGGGAGAGCAAGGAACGAATGGAAAGGTATGAAAAGAGGTCGGACGGTATTAAAAATAGGGTTATGGGGATACTCAGGAGAGGTGAGTGTTCCACAGTCAAATTTTATGTATCCGAAGTTTTGACTGCAAAATGTGTAAAACAAAAAAGAGCATGATGGGGCATTTCAGCAGCTGGTTTGTTTATTTGCAGAATTCTGGGAAAGTGGCTAAGTATGGAATAGGGAAATGATTGGGTGGACTCATTCTTGGAAGTGAGGATTGAAGTTTTCATGAACGAACCAACCCGAGGATGCGCAAGTGACATTTCATGATGTTTGAAATTAACGCTTGCTAATTGCATGCCTAGAAATAATATCTATATATAATTGGTAATTGCTAATTGCAAAAGGGCCTAGGCACAGGAAATACTGATTAGGAACTAAAAATTTCTTGAACCCACCAAACCGATGATCCGCAAAATAAATTCGAAGAAATGGAAAAGTATGGAAAGTGGACAGACGAGCTTCAAAATGGGGTGACAATAGTTCCATAGAAGACACGAGGATACGACATTTAAATTGTATTTCTCGGAATTTTTCAGTGCAAAATGTGTACCACAGAAGAGGGCATGATATGTAGACTGTAATATGGAAGATGACATGATCCGAGTCCAGTAGTAAATTTATATATTATGGAAGTGAAGGTATTTTTCGAAGGTCATGGAACAATAAAAGTCCAATCTAGAGCCCTCCTACCGGGAATCCGTGGTCGGAGAAGTGTTTGGGTATGGAATGGGTAAGCGATCGGTGGATGTCATGATATAAGAGCATGAGTGCAAACGTGAACCCGCAAGTCTACCCACGTACGCAGCCAGACATATTCAAAAAAATGAATAAGTGACGAGAAAGATAAAGTTCAAGGAAAAGAGAAACAAATATTTGGCTAAGTATAGAAGACGGAAAAGAAGGGCCAATATATTCACATCTGTAACAAATATCCCATTTTCTTGCCAAGATATATCCTTGGAAAGAAGTGTGAAGGTGGCGGGCAAAGAAAAAAATGACTAGGAATACGATCCACGAGTTTACTTGGTTCTTGGTTGTATGCTTCATCTGTCAATTTGTATATCACGAAAATCTGAGTCATTGTTTTAGCCATCCAGCTCGCAAGTCTGGCTGTTGATTTGTATAGTGCGAAACTCTGGGTGCTATTTGCAGGAAACAGAACTATAGAGGAAATTCTTTGCCCTTTAATATAACTTCTGTGATGCAAATGTAGTATGTGGCTCATTTTAAAACTTTGACATCCGTAAAAAATGGCAATCTTGAGCCCACTATCCCTGGAGCCCATGTGTCAATTTGTATATCGTGGAGCTCCAAATGTTGTTTGGCGGTCACGGAAAAATTGAAGTGCAATGTTGAGCCAGCCAACACGCAAGTCCTCCTGTCAATTTGTATATCGTGGAACTCTGGGTGCTACTTGTAGGACACAAAATAATAGAGGGACAATTTAGAGAAAGGGGAAGCGCTCGGTTGAAACACGTGAATCCACCAACCCGTGCAACAAGGAATTTTCGGAAAAAAAATGATTAAGTAACTAGGAAGAGAAACTACAGGGGATAAAAGAGTGGGAAAATAGAAAGGCGAAGGACATTTTTTGTAAGCGCGATTTGGTTTCAAGCAAGCCCCATGGGTGTAATTATTTTCTTGATACATTCTTCCATGACTGTAACATATTAACTTAAGTATTAAACTTCATTTTCTACTAATTGTGAGCAAATGCTTTGTTGAAGATTAGATTTTATTGGAATGTGTGGGAGTAATTATGTTCTTGATACATTCTTCCATGACTGTAACATATTAACTTAAGTATTAAACTGCTTGCATTATGGGTTGTTAGCATTAAAACTTAATAATTGCATGTCTAGAAGCAAGAATGATGATTTTTCTGCAACATTGTACTTTGGTATTGCTATGTTCTATCTGCATTGCGAATATAATTGAACGTTGGTTTGAAACTATGTGTAATCCATTTTTTGTTTTCATAAAGGCCTGGTGAATTGACACAGTACATTTTCATATAATTGTTAGATGTTCCATCTTAGAACAAATTACCTAAGTAAATACAATATCGAATAACTACGAGACCACCAAACGATGCCAATGAGAACATGCGTTAAATCCATAAAAGAAGCAACAACGAAGACTCCAAGGTAAATTTTTTTAATAGCAAATCCATTTAAAAAAATAAAAGAAAAAACATTGAGTATTGTACATCTATCCTTAGAAATTGGACCCAGTTCTTCAGGCCAAAACAATGAATGTATCTACCACAAACATAGGCACAGGATCCACAGTATGCAGGATCCTTGCAGTTTTGATGCAGACCCCCTTCTGACCCTCGGGCCGAAGTCCGCTCTCAGGATCGTTCAATCACTTTCCTGAGTCGAAGCGGCTCTTTCGATTCCTTGTTGGAATCTCTAGTTATCAATCCACAGGTTCTTTTCAGAAAATCCCCTGTGTGAATGACACTAAGCGTGAGCTCCTTTCTCCCCAAGAGACCACAGTGATATCACCAAGGTCCAATTCCAAAGGCGCTTGACACAACCTCGTGATCTCGCGAGTTCATGAGTCGAATCTCACAACTCTTCCTTCCCAATCTTGTGATACCTGAGATCACGAAATGGGTATATCTTCTCCTTGTCAGTGCCCTCCACATGTGACCACCGGCTAGGCTAAGCACTAGCTCCCGTCGCAACTTCACGACTTTGCAAGTTGAAGGGTTGAGCCTCCGTGCTCCTATGGTGTGAACCTCTGAGACTTTAAAAGTCAGCGAGGGTTGACCTCCCTTCACACTTCTCACAACTTGCCACTTTGTGAGTTTCGGCGTCGAGCTCTCATGCTCTTATCTCGCGAATCCCTGAGATGCGAGAAGTCAATGGAGTGTTGACTCCTTTCTCCTGTGGTGCGTGTCCATTTGTCAACCATGTGGGCCCCACCTTATGGTTCTGCCATGTGTTCCCACTTGTGCCTCGGCTCTTGGCACTTTGTGACTTCTGTAGTTGAGACAAGGTCCTCTCAACCTACGAACCTCCGAATGCGCAATACGTGTGATGAGGCTCTGATTCAATGGTCCTCTGTGAACTGGATCCAACGGCTGTCCTTGCTCCTCATGATTTCGTGACTTCACAACTTGGAGCACCCAACTCTTGGGCTCTCACCTTGCAAACTTCCGAGTTCATGAGATCCAAATCTTGGACCCCTTCATCACTTCGCCGATCCTTCAATCACTGTCACCTATCCTCCTCAGATGGACGTCTCTGATATTCTCATGACTTTGCCACTTGCGAAGTCAAGAGACTTCCCTCTATGACTCCTGATGTTTGAATCCTCGATAGAGAGGATTTCGTGACACGTGTCCTCCTTCTAATGGACAGCTCAGATTATTTCACGACTTCACCACTCGCGAAGTCTAAGCACTCACCTCTGTGAGTCCCGGTGCCTAAATCTCTGAAACGAACGATTCCGCGACACACGTCCTCCCACAGATGCATGACTCAAATCTAATTTGCTATTTCGGGACTTTTGATGTTGAGTGTCTCGACCTCTTGTCCTCTGAACTCCTGAACACCTGAATGCCAAAATCCTGATACCAACTCTTTCGGGACTTTCACTCTACTTACGAGGGTTTAAACCTCGAGCTCGTAGACACGAATCCATGGTCCAGATCTCCTTGGCTGATCTGATGACAGATGTTGCTTCTTTTGAGCTTTGGTGCTTTTCTCCCAACACTTGGAAGAATTCCAAATGTAAAAGGCCTCGACCTTTGCCTTCTTTCCTCTGCAAACTCTATAACATTGAGTCTTGCCTGCATTCTCAAAGACGCTACTCCTCCTGAGCTTACTCCTGAATCCTTGAAGGATTCTGAATTCTGCGCTTCCGCAGAGTCTTTGCACACAAAGTGTTATCTCTTCTGAACTTCTCTGATACTTAGAACTTAAGGAACTCAGTCCTTTTTCCTTCTCCCTCAGATGGAGAATTTGGATGCCCTCCTGGCTATCCTTCACTCAAGCAACCTATTGTTGAGTCCTTCAGGGTGTTTAACAACCCTGCAAAGATCCTTCAGTGGATTCTTCTTCTAATTACAGAACTCAAAGAGTTCTCTCCCTGTGCCTATCTTCACACTGACTCAATGCCCTCCTGGCAGAGTTATACAAAACTCATAGAAAATTTTATGTCTTCTTTCTGAACTCACAGCAGAGTTCTTCTTCTGTGCACTCCTTGCACTGGCTCAATGCCCACCTGGTAGATATTTACAGAACTCAAAGAGAGTTTCTGTCTACAAATATGTTTTTCCCCACAGACTTTCCTCCTGAGGTGTTCAACAACCTCACAGGTCTTCTCCTTGAGTTGGTGATTTCAGCTCCTGTGCCCACCTGGCACGTCTTTGTCTAAATCCACATAGTTCAGAAGTGCTTCTGTGCATTGGTATTCAGAGACCTCAGTACTCTGTCATGCCCTCCTGGCATGAAACCACAAAGAACCTCTCAAGTCTGAAAATCAAACAAATCCATGCAAATGCAAACCTACAACATATGAAGAACACATGAAAACATCTACACAACACAGAATCATGCAGGAAAAACTGCTCTAGTTTGTATTAATAAAATGTCTGTTTACAAGAGTGTTCTGAGCGTGGACTGTAACAAAGTCTCAGCTCTCTCTCTTCTTCTCTCTCCTCTTTTTCAACTATATCAAAATGAGATCGTAATTGATCTTTTACATGAGGGGGATCTTAGAGCGCTTCCCTCCAACCTCACCTACCCTATTCAATTACATTGAATGGGTTGTCTAGTCCACAATCAGATCTAGATCTCAGTCTTCAACATTTAAGGCCTACCTACTTCTACGCATGTGAAAAGCACAGCCTCACGGCTCAACAACCTAAAAAATTTAATTACATTCAAATTCAAAATTGAAAACGAGGGTTGCGCCTCTCTTCAACCTTGAATGCACGCGCTGACGTGGCTGGCTGGTTGGTTGGGTCACGTGGAGAGATGCTCTTTTATCAATTTTTCTCCTCGATGAACCATCCTGTGGTAAAATTGATAGTTTTCAGAAGCTTCCCGTGAGGAAGAAGACGAAAAACATTGTAGGCAAAATGGAATATCCCTTAACTGAAAGGTGGGACACAACTAGAAACCACCTCTGCACAGTTGAAAAAACTTTAGGGACATAGGTTGCACGTACAATTCAAGAGGCCCAAATTAGTCCATTTTGGGTGGAAGGAGATGACTAGTAGAAATATGCCTTGCACCAGTGAGAGTTATGGTCCTCATTCCCGAAGATGTTAATTTTATATCCAGAGAACATGACAGTAGTCCCACAAGTGAATTTGTTTTTGATTGAAATATATCTCTGGGAGCATCAACATATCATTTCTTTACAGTGAAAGTATTCTTCCCAGAATAGACTAATTTGGACCTCTGGAATTCCTACTTTCGAGATACAAAGTGGCTATTGCGTTCAATGTCGGTTTATTTTCTAAAACTCCTTTTGGTGTTGTTAGGACTGCCATCACTGAGCCATGAAGTTCCGCCCGTTATGGTTGATTTAAATTTGGGTGCAAGAGTGGGAACAGTCTCTGCATTTCCATCATCCATTGTCATATCATCACCCATCATATCATCTTCTTCCGGCTCAAAATCCATGACATCAACCTCTGTGCCAACCATCAATGAAATTGGGCAGGTTCTCTGAGCAGGAAGGGTTGCCTTGGAATTCTTTGGCTTGAAATATATCTCTAGGTGTACCAAGGTTCCATCTCCTTTTTTTCTCCTGGTTGGAGGAAGATGAGTAGTAAGAATATGCCCTGGAATAGTGGAACCTCTGGCTATTATGCCTGAATGTGTTTACTGTATCTGGATAGAATTGCTGCCAGAAGTTAACAAGAATTTCTGCTTTCTCCAGATGATGTTTGAAATAAAAATTGGGGATGGATAATATAACCCTCTGCAAATTATGTTTTAATGCATATCAATGGAATATATCCTCAAGCCTTTCGTTGATCAATGAAAATCTTCAGGGTTTGTGCAGAATGAGTTGTTACCATTAAATCTCACTAATTGCATATTTAGAAAAAAGTGTGAAGGTGGTGGTGACGATGAAGAGAGATTAAGAATTAGATATTTCTTATAGGCGCCAACCTGTTGGCACACGAAACAGATCACATCATGTTTGAAATGAATACTTGGAAAGGATAACACTCTTATCCGCAAATCTTGGTTTAATTCGTAGTAATGATAAATCTTCTCCGACCTTCCAGACATTAATGACAATCTTAACGGTTCCTGCAGGATGAACTACTAGCATTAAAGATTAATTATTGCATATCTAGAAATAAGTATGAAGGTATTCGTGATGGGGAATTGCAACCAAGCATTGTACATTTCGTCCACCCGCCAACCCGCGAAATAGATTCCAAGAAATGCCCAAGTATGGAAAGCGGTCAAGCGGGTTACAAAAAAAAGGGCAGAAGATATACCCAGGAGACGTGAGGGGCCAATGGTCATATTTCATCTCAGTGACATATATCGGCCGTCAATTTGTATGTCGCGGACTTTTGGGTGTTGATTGTGCATAGGGGAACAACGGAAGTGCAATGTCAAGAGGGCCATTTGTATATTGCTGAACTTCAGGTTCTGTATATAAAAGCATGAGACATTTGGAAAAATGCCCAAGTAAACATAAAGAGAAAGCATACAAGATGAAGGGGAATTTGTTTTCTAATTTGTAAATTGTGGAAGTCTGGGTGCTATTTGCAGGCGACTGAACAATGGAAACACAATGTTGAACCTGCCTATGCAGGAACCTGCCTATGAAGGAACCTGCCTATGCAGGAACCTGCATTCAAAAAGTTTGTTCAACATGAAACGGGGAAGCGGTTGGTTGGGTTGGTGATATAAAAGTAACAATGGGAATCTTAAGACGTGAATCTACCAAATTCCACACCTAGACATTTTCCAAAAAACGAGTAAGTAAAGAAAGGGAAAGCAGAGGGAAAAGAGAAAGCAAATGAAAATTTTCGGAAGCGGTAATTGGTCTTAACAGTAACTATGTTTTGTAGGTGAATCTCCCTGTGGACAAGTGGATTCCCTCTTGGTCTCTAGACTTATAAGGCTAAGACAAAAAGTGATTAACATGGACACTGACTTCCTTTTAGATCCAATCAAGCTAATAAATGAAAGAGAAGGAGAAAGATATGTACCTTGTTAGCGACGTTTGTCCTTGCAAAGTCCTAGCTGAGCTTTGATCTTGAGCTCCCTGATAGGTCCTGCAAAACAAACAAAGATACAATGGACTTCCTACTCTACTGAGATTATCTCAATCATAGATCCATCTACTACAGACAAACTCATATGGAACAAGCACAAGTTTGAAAGAAACAGGCCAAGCATTGATTATATTAATGAGAACAAGTAAAAGTACTTACAATCCTTTGAATGAAGTTGCAACATATTCTTCCAGTTCTCATTGTCCAACCATTTTTCTCAAGTAATATCCACTGATTTTTTTGATGGCATCTCACTCATGAGATCATAAGTTTGATGTAATTCTCAATTTTCATTGTACCTTTCACCATGAGAAGGCCTCCTTATATAAATTTGGAGAGGTCCAACCACTTGAGAGATATTTGGGACAAGATGAGGATTCATCTCCTTCAATTGAGGATCTTCCCTAAGATCATGCCTTGACCATCTATTCGAATCCAACTACCTTCAAGAATTGAGGGATTCTTCCATTATTTGCCTCAAAAAAGGGTAGCGCTCCCCCAAAAGGGTGCACAGAGCACTCAAGCACTTCCCCAAAGAGGATTAGGGAGTGCTAACACTTCCTGAAAGTGGGTAGGGGAGCGCGCCTCTCCAAAATTCATTTTTTGAGTGTTTTTTCCATGGCAAAAGGCTTGTACTTCTTGTCAAGTGATTTCTCTTCTTCCAAACCACCCTTTGAGGTGTCTTAAGTGTCTTCATGATGTTGTTAGAGGCATGACATATGCAATATGGCAGTATGATGTTTTTTGACACTTCCAACACTTATATTCAAGATGCAACACTTGCAGACAAGATGTGACACTTACAACACTCGTAATGACAACACTTGTGACACTATCGAAGTGAGTAATTTTTAGGTGTAACACTATGGAGTGCATTAAACATGTTAACAGGTTCTTAAATCAAGGAATAGATACATTGATCGATGTTTATAGTTTCGCGGATCTGTTTATATAAGAGAAGCATCAAAAAGTTACAAGAAAATCATTTTTTGGATGTTTAAGTAAAGTTTTTGTACTGTTAGCTTCACTGCAAGTATAACAACGAAGAATTTGAATTTTAATATCCTCTCATTCATATGATTGTTCCATTAGACTTCACACAATATATATTCTTTTATTTCAATTTGTTTGCTAATTTGTGGATCGTGGAAGTCAGGGTGTTGTTTGTAGGCGGCAGAACAATGGAAACGCGATATTGACCCTGTCTATCCAGTAACTCGCCTATTCGGAGAAACGCAAGCCAAAACGTTTGTACAATATGCAACAGGGAAGACGTCAGTCGGGCTGGTGATATAAAAGTAAGTGAAATATGAAGACATGAATCCACCAACTTCCGCACCTAGAATTTTTTCAAAAATCGAGTAATACATACTAAATATGTACTATGAAGTATGAACATGAGATTTTACAAAGCATTTATGGATCCTGCATTCCATACTTAGCCACTTTTTCGATCACGGGTTCTCGGGCTGGCGGGCTCAAAATTGGGCCTCTATTGTTTCGTGGCCTACAAATGGCACCCAGAATTTTGTGATATACAAAGTGACAAGAGGACCTGCAGGATGGTTGGGTCAACATTTCAGTCCTATTGTTTTGTGTCATACAAACAACACTCAGAGTTTCATGATTTACAAATTGACAAACCAACTCTAGGGTTGGCAGCCTCAATATTGTGATTGTTTACGAATGGTAATCCCTATAGACTATCTAACATTATCTAAAAACATTATTTCAATACTAAATTATTAATATTAAATATTGATATTGTACAATTTAATTAGACAAAAATGTTTGTACAATATGAAACGGGGAAGTGGTCAATTGGGATGGTGATATAAAAGTAAGTGAAATCTAAAGACGTGAATCCGCCAACTTCCACACCTAGAAATTTTTCGAAAAATGAGTAATACGTACTAAATATGTACTTCTACAATATATGGACATGATATTTTATAGAGCTTGTACGAATCCTGCATTCCATACTTAGCCACTATTTGGATCGTGGGTTTTCGGGATGGCAGGCTCAAAATTAGGCCTCTATTGTTTCATGGCCTACAAAATAACATCCAGAATTCCACGATATACAAATTGATAAGAAGACTTGCAGGCTGGATGGATCAACATTCCACTCCTATTGTTTTGTGTCCTCCAAAGAACACTCAGAGTTCTGCGATATACAAATTGACAGACAGACTCCAGGGTTGTCGACCTCAAGATTGGGATTGTTTACGGATGGTAATCCCTATCAACTATCTAACATTATCTAAAAACATTATTTTTAATACTAAATTATTAATATTAAATATTTATATTGTACAATTTAATTAGACAAAAACGTTTGTACAATATGAAACAGGGAAGTGGTCAATTGGGTTGGTGATATAAAAGTAACTGAAATATGAAGACGTGAATCCGCCAACTTCTGCACCAAGAAATTTTCCAGAAAAATGAATAATACATACTTAATATGTACTTTTAGAAAGTATGGACATGAGATTTTATAGAGCATGTACGAATCCTGCATTCCATACTTAGCCACTTTTTGGATTGCGGGTTCTCGGGCTAGCGGGCTCAAAATTGGGCCTCTATTATTCCGTGTCCTACAAATAGCACCCAAGAGTTCTACTATATACAAATTGACAAGTGGACTTGTGGGTTGGCTGGCTCAGCATTGCACTTATATTGTTATGTGTCCTCCAAATAGCACTCAGAGTTTCGCGATATACAGTTGACAGATGGACTCTAGGGCTGGCGGGCTCAAGATTGTGATTGTTTACGAATGGTGATCCCTATCAACTATCTAACACTACCTAAAAACATTATTTTCAATACTAAAGTATTAATATTAAATATTGATATTGTACAATTTAATTACATGAAATTATTAAAGGATGTTAAATATCTCATTTAAAAGAAAAGTCTGTGTATTCGGAAACTTGCGTTCCAAAAATTTTGTATAATATGAAACAGAGAAGAGGTCTGTCGGGCTAGTGATATAAAAGTGGGTGGAAATATGAACATGTGTATCTACTAAGTTCTACGCCTAGAAATTTTCTAAGAAATGAGTAATACATACTAAATATGTACTTTTATAAATTATGGGCATGAGATTTTATAGAGCATGTACAGATCCCTCATTCCATACTTAGACAATTTTTGGATCGCGGGTTCTCAGGCTGGCTGGCTCAAAATTGGGCCTCTGTTGTTCCGTGCCCTACAAATAGCACCCAGAGTTTCGCGATATACAAATTGACAAGTGGACCTGTGGGCTATTTGAATTTTAAGGGCCTCGTGTTGATATGATATCACAATTGGAATTCGCCAAGTTTATATTCATTTATTACAATATGAAATGGGGAAGCGATCGGTTGGGCTAGTGATACAAAAGTAAGTGAAATTTGAAGACGTGAATCCGCCAACTTCCGCACCTAGAAATTTTCTGAAAAATGAGTAATACATACTAAGTATGTACTCTTATGAAGTATGGACATGAGATTTTTATAGAGCATGTACGGATCCCACATTCCATACTTGGCCACTTTTTGGATCACGGGTTCTCAATCTGGTGGGCTCAAAATTGGGCCTCTATTGCTCCGTATCCTATAAATATCACCTAGAGTTCTGCGATATACAAATTGACAGGCAAACTTGCGGACTGGCTGGCTCAACATTTCACTTCTATTGTTTTGTGTCTTCCAAACAACACTTAGAGGAAATGATTAATACATACTAAATATGTAATTTTATAACCTATGGACATGAGATTTTATAGAGCATGTATGGATCCCTCATTCCATACTTAGCCACTTTTTGGATCACATGTTCTCGAGTTGGCGGGCTCAAAATTGGGTCTGTATTGTTCCGTGCCCTACAAACAACACCCAGAGTTCCGCGATATACAAATTGACAAGCAGACTTGCGGGCTGGCTGGCTTAACATTTCACTTCTATTTTTCATTTCCTCCAAGCAACAGTCAGACTTCCGCGATATACAAATTGACAGACAGACTCCAGGATCGACGGGCTCAAGATTGCCATTGTTTATGGATGGTCATTCCTATCAACTATCTAACATTATCAAAAAACATGATTTTCAGATACTAAATTATTAATATTAAATATTGATATTGTACAATTTAATTACATAAATTATCAATATTGAACCCCCCTATCCGGTAACTCGCCTATTCAGAAAAACTGCGAGCCAAAAAGTTTGTACAATATGAAATGGGGAAGTGTTTGGTCGGGCTGGTGATATACAAGTAAGTGAAATATGAAGGCGTGAATCTGCCAACTTCCGTACCTAGAAATTTTCCAAAAAATGAGTACTAAATATGTACTATAAAGTATGGACATGATATTTTATAGAGCATGTATGGATCCCGTATTCCATACTTAGCCACTTTTTGGATCACGGGTTATCGGGTTGGCGGGCTCAAAATTGGGCCTCTATTGTTCTGTGCCCGAAAAATAACACCCAAAATTCCACAATATACAAATTGAAAAACAAACCTGCGGGCTGTATATTTCTTAGGGAATTTTTTTTTTAAGGTGACCATACATATGAAGGATGGAGCACCAAAAAGGAATCTTAACATTGTCTATCTCCTGACAATAAGAACAATTCCTCACCTGGATATCAATTCCTTCAAGCAATCCATCTCCCAAGTTCATTTCCACAAAAATCTTAGCCATCGAGGTCATGTCTAGGAAACATGTTTTCTCATCAATATCCAACATCGATCAAACTAGGAGGTCATCCATCAAAATATGTGACACATGCCTTCAAATGCGCAAACAAGTTGACCACTCCAATATTTGTGGCGTGGCATGGCATGAGAGTTCCATGTGCATGAAGAAATCCCCAAACTGCCTATGACATTCTGACCAATGCCTTGAGAGTTGTAAGATTGCATCAAGAGTTGTGAATGAACTCATGAGTTGTGAATATACCTTGGGAGTTGTGAAAATTACAAATGTCATAATGAAGCCCATGCAATGTCCACTTAGTTGCAATGTCCATTCACCATTAATCCAACCAATATGTAATCATGGCCTTTGAATAATGGCTTGTCCCATTTGTCCTTTTTTGATGGAGTGATTCAAGGTAATTAAAAAAATTGTCCATTTTTGGATGGAGTGAGTCAAGGTAATGGAAAACAACATCAATGGACAACAACAACAACATCACTTATCCCATTGTCAATAACTCACACCCATGCCTTAGCCTTTACAATTTTGTAGCCATCGATGGGTTACAAATCAATAACAACTCCCGTATTTGTTGCTTAACAATGTACTTTACTCTCAATTGCTCGCTCTCTTTTGACATGTACAGGCCACCTTTACCTTTCTACCGTTTCTTCTCCTTGGGTTGAGGAATCACATCCTTCACCTTAGCCACCTCGGTTCCCTCTTCCCTAGTCGTGACCTCCATTTGCATTATCAATGTTATTAGGGTCCACTTAAGTGTTCAACATAGGCATTGTAGTCTATTATTGGCATATTCATGTATTTTAAATAATATTCATATTTCCGATGAGGGTAGTCTTTTCGGTGAGTTAAAGTTCCACCTTTCTTGTTCATTTTTTTTCATAAATACCATGATTTGGGTTGTCTTTAAATAGTCCAAAAACTCTCAGGGTAAAGTTACATGAGAAAAATTCCCAACATAGAAGTGGAATCCTAATTTTTTGCATAGTTCCTATCATGTTTGGGTCAAATTTTCACTGGAAAAAATAGATGATATGAGTGCCCCTTATCCCACTCTAGCCATTTCAAGTTCAAAGCTCAAAAACATGGAAAAAACTAGACAAGGAGAGTCATAGAACATGAATTTGTAAGAAACTAAAAATATCTCAAAATGCTTTGTCTTTCTTGGTGTTGATGTCATTTGACTCCAAACATGCCCCTATAATGCCCAAATAGTATACCAATAGTAATAGAGCATAATACAATTGTGAAAGAGTAACACTATGGTAATCATCATGAGCTTACTATGATACTAATATGATACTAGTAATGAACTAGTGTTACATCTTGATTGACTATCTGTTTCTGTCATTAATGGTGTTGTAAGACGTACAAGCAAATAGGTATTTGTCAAATCTATCTTCATTGAGTGAGGGAAGTTCAAGTATAATAGAGGAAAGTGAGACATCTAGTAGGTCTAACAGTCGGAGATCAACTAGAGGTGAGAAGATCAGAAGAAAATTCCATAGACACATGGAATTTTTTCTTGCAAAAGGCGGATCATGTTCTTATGATCATGAGATCATAGACGACATCGAGGTGCCCTTGAGGTACAAACATATATTGAAACAATGGGTACCCAAGGATCTTTCTAAAAAAAACACTGATTTTTGTGTAAATGAAAGGATATACGAGATTGCTCCATCGTCATTACATGGTTGGGGGATATTTTCCATGGATGGCATAAAGGTCTATTATGACAGATTAACTGAATTGATGGAGTACGTCAGACCCTGTTATATCTACAAATATTGGATACGAATAGTCCAATATACAAAAAGTATGCGAAGATATGGCTTGGCTGCAAATTATATAGCTAAAAGACAATGATGAAAATAAAGGAGAAAATATATATCTATATTGATGGAAGGAAAAAAAAATAGGGAATATTGCAGGGTTTATAAATAGTACACAACCTGCGACCAGAAATAAATGACCCAATTGTGTATTTGAGGGGCGTGAAGGAAACCGTGTATTCATATGTGCAATAAAATCAATAGTTGCAGGGGAAGAGTTATTGATTGATTACAATTTGAATCGAATAGATACCGATGTTGCTATTATGGGGGTGGTACATATACTAATTTACCCAACATGTAAGCAATGACTCTCATATTTTATGATTTTCATTATGTTCTTTACAGTGTTAATCCATTTGGAGAGCTTCGGTCTACTTAATACTCAGTGTGTCCTATTTTTGTTATCAACATTTGAATTTCTCATAAATTTGAATTTATTTCTCATGATAATGATGACGGTTCTAATTGTACTGTAATGTGGTAGGATGATCGTGGTAAATCAAAAGCCAACTCAGAACAGGTAAATGAACAACAATTTTCAAATTGCATTTAATGTGCATTTTATTTATGTTGCGATCAATTATTTTATTTGTTTACATAAATGAATTATCATTTATTTTGTCAAATATGTAGTCAACTGGACATGATGCTGATGATGATTCGATCGGCTAAAGGGATTTGAATGAATCCCTCAACCCTATGGTTTTAATTAGAAAAAATATCAATAAAGGAAACAATGAACTGGCTCAATTGTTAGATATTCTAGATCAAACTCTCGAGGTTGAAGAAAGGATAAAAAAAGTTATGACAAGGCTTAAGACATATAAGGTAATAACCATAATTTCAATTGGTTTTGTTTTTATGTCATAAGATCAATTATGAAAGCTTGATTTTTAACTTTTACATTATCTAAATGAAAAAATGTTTTCATTCTTTTATAGAGATTTTTGGATCCCGCTGACACCGATATGGATGGTATCGGTAGTCGTGGCGCTGCACAGATGCCATAGGGTCCTCATGGAGGCCCTCGTATAGCTGATAGGACATAACTATTCATATCTCCACCTTCCACACCATTAGGTGGGAGACATGACATGCACACCGAGGAATCAACCACACAGGTAGGCTCTGGAGGTGGTGATAGAGTTGAGGCTGATGATTTTACAAACTATATGGTTGCTTATCATAAAGAAAGACATGTGAGCAACACAGGGACCCTTAAGGGCACTTTTATGGTCAACGAGGAAGGGCTTCCATTAAAGCAGGTTAAAGTCCCAGGTAATTTTTAAAATTTTATTTTTTTCATGTTCTCTATGTAGACAAATACAAATAATCTAGATTATTATTTTTAAATTAATAATCATATAATCATTTTTCTTGTAGGGAGCAATGATTTTTACAGGTCCTTGGAGAATAAGTTTTTTATGATTTTTGGGCCGACCATATGGGAGAGGTGGAATTCCCAGAATTCCAACCTCAAAAAAGAATTCATGGATTATATAGAAAGCCGTTTTGGTGTAGATACATTTAATAAGACCTTGGCCACCGCCGTGGTTGGCCAATATTTAAAATATACACGAGAAACATATAGGAAGCACTTGAAACAAAATGATAGGTACAAGCATCCTCTGATGACTCCAGAGAGGGAGTGGAAGGCCCTCATTGAGGACGCAAAACATAAGAAATTGACAGATGAAGGAGAAACACCCTCTAGTCCCAAAAGGTAAATTACAGTTTCAATTGAATGCCTTCAATTTTTTTTTGATGTAAATAAAATTGTAGTATATATTAACATACTTGAAACTTTTGATGATAGGTTGACTGACACATCAAAGGACACAAAAGCAAGGCTTTCCAAATGTGGCCAACACAGGCTAGGCTAGGGAGGCTACTTGAAGTTGCAGTCACAAATTGTAAGTACCTAAATATCTTATTTGTATCACCTTAAAAATTTTAGGTAATTGCAACAAATAACATAAAAAATACACAGTCTTATGCAATGTAGGGTGACAAGTTTGGTACTAAAACCATGGAGGAAGACCTCCACCTTGGTTACAAGTACGGCTATAAAGTGGTAGTTGAACGCCAAAAAAGTTGGGGCAGATACCAAGAACCACTTTGCAGGATAAGGTAAATACAATTCAATCCACATTAACCTTTATTATTAAAAGAATACAATCATGTTGGATATTTTTAATATTTACAACTTTATTTTAATCAGGGGAGCAACACTGTCAACGAACACACTAGTATTGGAGAGCAGTGCATTGCAAGCAGTTTGCAACCAGAAGATGGTTCTAATCCCATTCAGTCCCAATTTTCCATGGGGGCACAACCCCACAATGGTGCTATGACCGAGTTGGCACATGACGGTAATATGGTTGCATTTTAATCATATATTTAATAGTTTTATAGTTATACATTTTGTACTTCTATTTTTTTTACTTATACATTTATGATTGTCCTTATAAATTTTTTGGTCTCAATGGAAGAGAATGTTGTACTTGAGGCTCATACAGTTGAAGAGGAGCATGTGGGGGAAAGCATTCCAATGGTGTCAACCAATGCACTAGGTAAATAATGACATTGCAGGTTTTTTTTAAGTATTACTGAACTAGTTCAATGATATTTAAAAACTGGCCATTTAAATTTTATATATATTTTTTGTAGGTGATGACTCATCACAGCAGCCTCCATTACACCGTGAGTACCCCACAACTAGGTGTGCTGTGCGTGAGAGGAAGCAATCACAATCAGATTTTTAAGAGCACCCAGAGAACGAAGATGTAGATATTGATGAAATGATTAGGAACTATAGAGCTAAGAAGAAGAGGTCGGCTAAAAGTACTAAATGATGATGTACAAGAATATTTTAATAATTATTTAATATAAAATCTATTTTCACCATATTCCGCTCACTCCAAATGGATCAAGGAAACATTTTATTTCATTGTAAACAATTGTGAATATTGGTATGTATATATGTTTGTTTTTGTTGTAAATATTTC
>ML825000.1:27850-58543 GCA_009831015.1 Picea engelmannii
GGGGCCATAAGATATTCCACCTTGATGTGGTTGTCCCTGTTCAGTAGAGAATAATTTATTGGAGCTGTTTAATCTTGGAGCAAACTTCCCTCGATCCAACAAAGCAACAACAAAGTCAATGTTGACTTTGTTGCTTCTACTTCAAATCAAGGGAGGCAGTTTGATCAAATATTAGATGTGTAGCTCCAATAAATCATTCTCGGAACCAATAAGATCTCATTCAGGTATGTTCTGACACTCTTGTAAAAATGCATCTTAGAGTAAATAATGTTCTGACACTCTGATTTTTTATATTTTTATGGAGGTTGAATGATTTTGGTAGGTACTTTAATATCTTTCTTCATCGATTGAGGGAAGCTCAAGACTAACATAGGGTCATACAGCTGAAGAGAAACATGCGGGGCCAAACATATCAACTATACTGATGACCAGTTCATCAGATCAGGTGTGACTGCTCCTTTCAACATATAAGTTTATATAGCCATCAATTCTAGTTATGTTTAATGTTTTATGAATTGTTATGTTCGATTGCTAAATTGAAAAATCACCATTTAGGTATGCATAATATTTTGATTATGTCCTATAGATATTATGGATCTGTCAGTGTAGGTTTATGGTTAACCAATGGATAAATCTAACATGAATGTGTGGATAAATTCTAACATGAATGTATGGCTCTGAACATGCCACCAAAAATGGTAGTTTCTTTCTAGTGACAAGATATTTGGAGGAATGGAACCTACTGAAATGAAAATTATGACCATTTGGAGGCTTAGAGATTATGAGATTGTAGTGAACCAAAATTGAAAGAACTGTTTGGAGGCCAAGAGATAGAGAGATTGAAATAAACTGTTTGGAGGCCCAAACATCATGAGATGGCAGTACACTCCAAAGGGTGCATTGCATTCTCACATCTTTCCGCCTCAAACAGTCATTTCAACTTGGGTGTACTATAATCTCATGATGTCTGGGCCTCCAAATGGTTCATTGCAATCTCACTATCTCTCTGCCTCCAAACGGTCCTCCTTTACGCAACGATACAATTTTGCTCCTTTGGTACAAGATGGAAGCTAAGTAGTATGACTATCTATCATTGAGAACTTTAGGCATATTCTCACTTCCTTCTGGGAAGAAAATGTTATCCAAATGGTAGGGTTCCTAAGGGATCATCCTTTCTCAGTGCTTGGATCGATCCTTGGATATGTTCCTTGGTGGTTGATATAAGTCCCTAGATGTGTCTAGGGCCCCTGGATGTGTTCCAGGGAATCCTTGCTCAGTGCTTGGATTGATCCTTGGATGTGTTCCTTGGTGGTTGATATAAGACCCTAGATGTGTTCTAGGGCCTTTGGATGTGTTCCATGGAACCCTTGCCTAATGCATGGGTTGATCCTTGGTATTGTAACTTGGTGGATAAGACCCTATATGTGTTCTAGGGCCCCCAGATGTGTTCTGGGGAAACTTGGTCTTTGATCAGGTAGATCTTGGTGTAATACCAAGATGTGTTGATGTGTGATCCTCTTCCTCTCTCTCGAGATGGTCCATGAGACTTAGGAGTGCCTATGAAGATGGACATGACCACATTGTTGATGGAACCCCTTATGCAATGATGATAAATTTATAGGTCATTATGAGACTCATGTGGATATGTTTTACCATTATGGACCCCCCATTGACTTTGTCTTAAAAGGTGCCCCCTTGTTGTTTTATGTGATTGAGGTTTTATTTATGTGATTGGGGTTTTATATGTGTTTAGGGTTTTTATAAATAATATTAATATTAATTGACATTTTAATTAATATTTATATTAATTAAATGCCAATATTTAATTATAATTTTAAATTTCCCTAACCCCTCTCCCTAACTATAAATAAGACCCTACCCTCTAGCATTCTATTACACACACACTCACTCACTCCTCACTCTCCTATTTGCTACAACTACCTCAGTTGTTCTCTCTTGATGATGGTGCAACCTCCTTTTTGGACTATATTTTTAGATTTGAGTTTTGTTTGCTGCAGTTGTCTTGTGATGGTCTATACCTTGGCAAAACTATTCCTAAGTCCTTATGACAGAGATCAAACCCTATAGGTTTGATCCATGAACCTAAAACTATTTCTGAGCATATTATAAATGTTTTCATCCACATATGTGACATGTACATCTTTCTTAGATCAGGAGGTAATCTTGAGGTTTGTCTTTTCACTCAGAAATTTTGTTTATACTCAGAATTTAATTTAGATCTGTTTATTTCTTTTCTCATATATGCTAATCTTGTGAACAAAAAAATAAAAAGGCATTATTTGTTTCTATTTTTCCCTAATTCTAATCACAATTTTCCTATGACTTTGACAAAGGGCAGACTACTGTAGGAAGCCTCCTCACACCTTCTTGCGACCTTTCTTATTTCTATTCTTAGCCCATACCAAACATAACTAAACAACACAATGCCTGGAATCATACTAAGTTCTCTATTATTGAGCTCTTGTTATGGAAACTACCTGATATGGCACTCAAAGCATAACTTGTATCTACAGGTTATCAAACTCACTATGAATCTTCTATATGATTAGAGTGGTATCATTCTTAGGAAGATATAGTATGAAGATTAAGACTAACTGACTTATTACGTGTATTATACCAATTTTATTGAGGCAATGACATCAATAAAGGGGCATCTATTTTATTTCTGCATTTGTTTTATATTATTTCTATGTGATCCTCTTTTTTCTAACAAGAAACACCAAACCATAAAGGTAAGCAATAAGATCATTAAGAGATAAGGGATAAGTAGTGGATAAAAAGGACCTAGTAGTGCAGGTCACCATTACATGAGGAGCTGGTCACTAGGAAAATAACTCCCCAAAACTACCTTCGTGTGCACATGTGCAATGTTACTAAAGTCTAATGAATCTTAGTTACATGTATAATGTTGGCCCTTGGTTATGAAAATAAGAGAAGCTCAAGGAAGAAAAGGCAAAATGCAAACTGCATGAAAGACACAGTGACTGTTACTGGGTCGAAGTGAGCAAAGAGCAGAAAAGGAGAAGGGAAGTAAAAGGAAGCAACCGTTGGATGAGGAGATCGAGGATGGCATATCAGCAAGGAATAAGGATCGTGGAAAAATTAGCAAGCGGAAAAATCCATCGTTGGATGCTTTGGAGCACCGTGCGAGAAAGAAGGAAAGACAGGCTGGCGAAGCCCTGGAAACACAAGTCAAGTTGACCTAGGGTTTTAGACACCTAGGGTTTTGGTATCTAGGGTTTTGACAACTAGGTTTCAGCCTAAGCATGTCGGTGAGTGATTGTAAAGTATAAATAGAGGTCGAGAGGATCTGGGATGGGTTGTTGTTGTTGTTATTGTTGTTACTATTGTTGGTGTTGTGATTGTTATTGTGTGATCAGGTGAGAAAACTTCGAAGACAAAGAAGTGTTGAGTATGAGAGCCTTCTGTATTGTAAGATCTTCAACTAGGTGCAAAGATCAACCATGCAGCTGGGTGCGTAGGGAGGGGAGAGATAGAGAAAAGAAGAAAGAAGATCTACTAGCTAAGAATGCATACAAGAACTGTATGCTTCATCTTAATACATTATAAAGCACAGTTATGTGGATGTAGCCCTAGAGAGAGGGTGAACCACATACATCTTGTCTTGTGTGTGTGATTGATGCTATGCTCTTTTGCCTTGTTATACTGTTATTTCATTACTGTGGTAGATCTGATAGATGTGTGGAATATATCTGATAAGTGATATATGCATGTTGTATTGTTCTAGTGTTGAATGCACTTGATAGTTCCCTTGGTTGTAGAAATATCTGTCCTGAAACCCCCCCCATAGTTGCTTCAGGTGAGACTACATCTGCTTCACAGGTGTAGCCGAAAGGGCCAGTAGTTAGGGCTTGTTGGTGTGCTCTTGGAGCTGAACCCTAGGTCTGCCCTTGTGCCAACATATAAGTTCCCCACAAATGATGTTATAATGATCATCATTATGACACTAGTTACAAGATTACATCAATCCGCTAGACAACATTAAAACACATTCTAACATATCCCTCATCTAGAAATGAAAAAACCCAATGCATGCATCAATATGGATATTTAAGTTTTGAAGCTAGCCATATGAATGGATCTTTAAGTTTTTCAGCTTTATGATTGGTACAACAAAATTTAGGAAAATTGCTAAGTTCATGAGATGTGACAGGAACATGTTTAAAGAGATTGAAATTGATTGTTATTGATTGCAATCAATAACAATCAATTTCAATGTCATGCCACTTGTTTCTCTCCATCCTCTTGTTGAGTTATATATAATCCTCTCATTTATTCATATGATTACCCACATTTTATAACACTTAATCACAATTCAATAATTCAACCCGAAAGAACTTACCTCAGAGAACCATTTAACTCTGCAACCTCTCCTCTGGATGTAGTGCACCATCGGAGGATTGGTGAAGGGGGCCAATCTTGAAGATACAATGATAATTGTAGTCAACCCATAGGTAATGAAAATATTTGCAAAAGCATGTTGGTTTTCATTTTTCGAGAGGTTACAAGGCTAGGACCTAGGAATTGGATTGGAATTTTCTAAAACCTTCAAGAGTAGGAGGGCATTAGTGCAACATCTTACCCTAATTGTAATTGAAGAGTTCATTAGTTGATCCATAGGGTTCCCCTTGCAAGGTGGAAGGTGGTTAAAGAATTTGAAGATACCAGTAGATAGTTAGCATCAGTTTCTAACAAATCCCTCTCCTATGCCCGACATACGAAAAGGAATTCAAAGGAACTTGTTGATTTCACCTTGGAAAGATGTATATTTCATCATCCAAAATTTCATAACTTGTGAGGGGAGGTAAAACATGGTGTTTCACTACTTTGTCAAACTCATGATGCACCTCAAGAATGAAAAAATCTTAAACATGACATTCTTCTTGCTCAAATTCCTACCAAAAATGGTTGTCATGGTTCGTAAGAGGGAACACCATAAGACAAGGTAATACCACCAAGGTATGATAAATATGTTGATTATGACTGAGTTGGGTAGGATTCATATCAATTGGGAATTGTCTTTAAAAGGACTAGGGAGAAAACCTGGGGTGAGGGTTATATTGCCTACCAATCAGCCTAGGCATGATGGAAAACAAACCCCTGCATATTCCACCTCAACCCCTGGTACATCTGCTGCTATGGAATCACATCATCACTATGATACAAGGGCCTCCAAGGCACCTATAGTTCCAATGTCACAGGAAAAGGAGGTTGTGGAATTACAGGTGGACCCTACTACAAAACTTGTCATTGGTCCATCTCCAATCTCCATCTCCTCATCTGAGTCCGATAGATTAGAGGATTTACAGGCTCAAAGTTTGTTCTCACTAGAACAATAAGAACACCAATCCGATGATGAGTTAGTAGGGTTACAATTTCCAAGGTCCTCATCTCCATAGTAGAGGGAAGGACAATTTGATGACAAATGAGGGGACCTATAGTCTCCAAAGTCCTTGTTTCCAGAGAAACAAGAGGTGCAAGTTGATGATCATGAATTAGAAGGCTTACATCCTTCTAGACCTTTCTCTCCACAATAACAAGATCAATTTGATGTTGAAATTGATGGATATTTTCATTCTCCTAAACCTAATCCACCCAAAGCATCTTGGATTGAGAAAAAGAAGGAGAATCAAAGGTAGCATAGGAAATTCTAAGTCTTGAATGGCCTCTAAATAACTTCATTTCTATAGCCCTAGTTACCAAGATTTATTAAAGGATAACATAAAATTGAGGTTGTAAAATCAGAAGCTAAAGATAAAATTGAAAAGAAACAGGTCTAGGGTTCCAAGCAATAACCCTCTAAATTACTTATTAGAAGCCATTGATTCAAAAGAGTCGTAAATGGACAAGGAAAATGCTTATTCAGAAGAATGTATGAAGTTAGTTCATCAAATAATCAATATTGTATTGGATGACATCATGGTGAATACATATGCATGTATCCAACTAAAACCCGACCTACCTGGATGGCGAGATAAATATGAGCTATTTTATCTTGGGATCATAAAGAAAATGAATTGAGTTTTCTTATCATGTTAATTTTGTTTCAGGAGACTGTGATCACTTATGGATCGCAATGTTCCAAATATTAGTTTGTAATTAAAATGAACCCCCAAGCATATAGGAGCTTCGTCATCCCTATTTTTGAATGCAAAGATACTTTGGTTGTGTTATATAAATAGNGGGGGGGGTGGGGGAAGGTTGGGGGCGGTGTACATAAATTGTTAGTAATCTAACACTCTTTCACTTAATATATATGTCAAATATAATTAGGGTGCATGATTTCCTTTTAAGAGTGTGTGGGAATTCTGTAGCAAGTGCACAAGTTGAACCTTTGAGGGGGGCCACTCCGAGGTGAGGTATTGTGTATGTTGTAGTTGTAGTTTAATTTTTATTGAATGTTATTTATTTATTTTCTTTTAGAGTACTTATGCTGCAGAATTAGGTTATTTCAATCACAAATTTAGGAACCACTAATAGTTGCAAGTCTAATAAGCAGGGCAAAAAAATGGTATCATAGGAATATGTCTATGATGATTCCTTGGGCTTTGTAACCTAGAAAAAAATGATTTAATAACTAGTTATTTGGAATTTTATTAATTTATCTTTTTTAGGTAAGCTATTTAGTTTATTTTTAGGTCAACTCTTGAGTGAGGTAAGCAGGTCCATGTAATTTAATAATTGTTGGTTATTCTTAGATTCACCATCCTAGCGAAGTGTTGGAATTCTTAGTGAAATCCAAATTGTCTAGGAATAAAACCCAACTCAATCTTTATGGTTGGTGATATGTCTACATGTGCAAATTTATTGACTCTAGAACAAGGTAAGAAAACCCATGGCTATGCAATCAAAATGGATTTGAAAATAATGTTATTATGGGCAATGTCTTCTAGAAATAGAATACAATCATTGCTATTTGCAATGAATTAGTAAACCCTTGTTGGGAATTAAATGCATCTAAGACTTAGTCCATGGTGACTTGGAGAGGTTCCTCAGCTTGTTAATGGCATGAGACTTGTTGGGAACCAAATCCAATATTCCAACACCATAATCAAAATCCTATTCACTATATCTGATCTAAACTGATACTCATGGAATATAACATCCATGGTTGTGCAATGATAAGTGCATTTTTGTTATGGAATTTCATTTTGGAACAAGACAAGAAGTTCATGTGGGAATTTTAGAATTTCCCATTGATTGTTCAAAGGAATGCCTAAATGGTATGTTGGGTCATGGAATGCAATCATTGTTGGTTATTACTAGATTCACCATTCCCGTGAAGCCTTGGCATTCTTAAATTGGAATTCAATCATTGGGTCCTCGTGAAATCTTGACATTATTCAACGAAATGCAAGTCTTGGGCAGAAAACCTAACGTAATCATCTTGGCCAGTGTTCTACCTACATGTGTAGATTTATTGGCTCTAGAATAAGGTAAGTAGGTTGATGCAATTCAATCATTGCTATTTATTCCCATGCCAGGAATCCCCATGAAGATTTGATATTATTCAATGAAATGAAAGTTTTCCTAGGCATAAACCCAACTTAATTGTCACTAGTGTTCTACCTACATGTGAAAATTTATTGTGTCTAGAATAAGGTAAATTGATCCATGATTATGAAATAACAATTAGATTTAAATGTAATTTTTTTTGTGGGTAGTGATCTTGTAGAAATGCAATGTAATAATTAATAATTATTATAGAATTAGTAAACCATTATTAGGATTGATATGCAACAAGCAGTTAATCCATGTTGACTTGGTGAGGTTCCTCGACTCATCATTGACATGATTCATGCTAAGAACCAAATGTAAGATTTAACACCATAATCAAAACTCTTTCCACTATATCTGATCTAAATTAATATTGATGGAATCTTACATCTGTAGTTATGCTATAACATTTGTATTTGGTTATGGAATTTGGCTTTGGAACAAGGTAAGAAGTTCATGTGGGGATTTTATCATTGCCCACTAATTGTTCAAAAGATGCCTAAATGGGATGTTGGGTCATGGAATAAAATCATTGAAAGTTATTCCCATATTGGAAATCCCTGTTAAGACTTAACATTCTTCAATTGCAATGGAATCATTGGGTCCCAAAGCCTTGACATTCTTCAATGAAATGCATGTCCTAGGCATAAAACCCAACTCAATCATCATGGTTAGTGTTCTATTGCATATTTATTGGCCTTGGAACCAAATAAGCCGATCCTTGGAATGAAATCATTATTGGTTATTCACAAAGTCACCATCCCCATGAAGCCTTAACATTATTCAACAAAATGTAAGTTGTCATGGGCATAAAACCAAACTCAAACATTGTGGTCAATGCTTTGTATACATGTGAATATTTATTGGCTCTAGACCAAGGTAAGTAGATATATGGTTATGCAATGCAAATTGGATTTGCATGTAATATTATTGTGGGAAGTTGTAATGTAGAAATGTAATTCAATCATTGTCGGTTGGGATAGAGTTAATACACTTGTTAAAAATGAAATGCGGAAAATACTTAGTCAGTAACTTGGGGAGGGTTCCTAGACTTTTCAATGACATGAGCCTTTCTATAAACCAAATACAAGGTTCCAACATGAGAATAAAAATTGTTATACTATATATTATCTAAATTGATAGTCATGGAATATTACATCCATGGTTAACAAATAAGAAGTGCATTTATTATGGAATTTGGCTCTAGAAAAAAGTAAGAAGTGTGTGTGGGGGTTTAGCATTTCCCACTAATTGTTCAAAATAATACTTAAACAAGATGTTGTGGTAATAATTATTGGTTATTCACATATTTTCCATCGTCGTGGAGCCTTATCATTCTTTGATTGGAATGCAATCATTAGGTCCCCATGAAGCCTTGATATTCTTGAACAAAACACAAGTCCTAGGCATAAAATCCAACTTAATCACCATGGTTGGTGTTCTGTCTACATGTGCATATTTATTAGCTCTGGAAAAAGGTAAGCATATCCATGGAATGAAAACATTCTTGGTTATTCCTAGACTCACCATTCCCATGAAATCACAACATTCTTAAATGAAATGTAGGTTATGCTAGGAATAAAACCCAACTCAATCACCATGGTTAGTGTGATGCCCACATTTCTGGATTAATTAGCTCTGGAAAAAGGTAATTAAATACATGGTTATCCAATAAAAATAGGATTTGAATTTAATGTTGTTGTCAACAATGGTCTTGTAGAAATGTAAAGCAATTATTGTTGGTTTGGATACATTAGTAAACCATTGTTTGGAATTAAATGTAGCAAGCAATTACTCCATGGTGACTTGGTGAGGTTCCTCAACTTGTCAATGACATGAGCCTTGCTAAGAACCAAATAAAAGATTCCAACACCATAATAAAACATAATGCATGTAACATCTTGTGTCCATGGTTATTCCCTTTACATACAACAAAATAAATGTATGACTCTAGAATAGAGGAGATCAAGGTGACATCCAACTTCTAATTGTTAAGCTAAATGAGCATTTAGAGAAAACATGGATAAGCATTAATGCATAATTTTATGAATGCTATCAAAGGTTATCCTTTTGACAAATGAATAATGTTATGAATGTTGTCAACAAAGATCCTTTAGAGCCATGGTTATGGAATAAAAATTGGATTTGAGTGTAATGTTGTCATGGGAAATGGTCTTGTATAAATGGAATTGAATTTTATTTTTTAAATACCTACATGCCATTGCTATTGCGACGTCTTGGAACATTGCTCCTATAGAAAACACATCAGAGATGATAACTTACCATCGGTTAAGTGATGTGCCCTATGTCGGTCTTACGACATCTTGCAATGTCGCTCCTATAGAAAACATGTCGGAGATGATAACTTACCATCGGTGGAGCAACGTTACCCTACGTCATTATTATGACATATGATAACATCGCTCCCATAGCACACACATAGTGGATACCGACAAAATGGGATGTCAGAATTTCGATTTATATGGCGTCGCTGTAGAGACGACTATATGGGGTTTGGACAGTCAAATCCGAGATGACACATGTTCACATGAAACGTTGCAATAGAGACAATAGCTATGGATTTAGAAAAGAGACGTTTGAGGGGGTTCATTGTTTGTCATTCTCCTGACAATATAAAGTGGCAATTGTGTCGAACACGTCGTCGAAATTTAACCCAAATGTACTAGTGTGGAGTTTCATGACGGTGTTGGGATCATTCCCGACAATGTAATCTTCCTCTTCATGATCTCTTTCCCGCCATTCGAGCATGATGAATTGTGGAAATCCTGCCAAACAACAATAAAAGATGAATTAATTCATCAAAAATCCAAATTTGGGAGCTTCCCTAGTTCTTTCTCTCTTTTTAATTTTTGAGTTGTGATCGTCACATGGGTCAAGGTCACCACAGTGCGGCGTCATCAAAACCCAACAGTACACCCCCTGAGACGATCCTAGATTGTCACAGCTACCGATATGAACAGCCTAAGACGATCTGGAGGCACTGTATCCCTTGGGAATCCGCCCTTAAACTCAAAATTTAACCATTAAACTAAAAAAATTTGCTATATAAAGAGAGAGGGGAGGAAGAGCACCTGCCTCATGGAAACAACTCAAAAATAATCCACGGAGCACTCCTAAATCATCACTTGAAGATAAGAGGAAAATGAGGGTTTTTGGCACTAGTTTGGTGAAAATACAAATGAAATAGTAAAATGAACCTGTTTTGACCTATTTAACATGTTTTACCATTTTAAAACTGAAAATTAAATTATTTTTTATATTTTTCACCTATGTTAAAAACCTAATGAACTTTTCAAAGTGTCAATATTGTAGGGTAGAGGTCTGGCGACTGGACTTTTCAAATGGATGAGCCCTTTTTGGTCGTTTTTGCGTGTTTTTTCAAAATCATATGAGCTTTTGGGTTTTTTTCAGTAAAAAATGTCGAGCATGGTCTTTATTCTTTCTCATGGTCGTAAAACTATGAGAATGTAATCGAGTAAACTTTTATCACTTTTTCTAACTTGTCATGGCAATATGAAAAAGGAACCCCTTTGGAGTCCCCTTTAAGCTCTTTTCAAACTCCCTAAACAAGAAAAGATAGATGAGTGACCTTGTTCTTTTCACGCTCATAAAACTATTTGAAGAAAATGTCTGATGAGCAGTAGATTATCTCTTTTTTAGTCTCATCAAACTAATTTACAAAAAATGAAATTTTGGAGTTTTCTTTAAGTGTTTTTCAGACTCTCTAGACATGAAAAACCCCTGAGTTTTCTTTCTTTTGACTCATAAAACAAACATCGAAAGGCCCATATGGGACTGAACCACTCCTTCCTAGGGTTCATTAAACATACACTGAGGGATTCGTTCGAAGGATGAGCTTACATCTCAAGCATATGTTATCCTCCTCAGGCTTACGTAAAAATAAAGAGGTACTCACCATAAATGGTGGGGGAAAATTGGGAAAGAAATGTATATATGTATCTGTGTTAGTGGTAGTGAGTCTCTCTTGAACATGGCACCCCTCTTCATTGCTATATCTGGGTTGGGAAATCCATTTATCTCTCATTTGATCATCCACAAGTCTATATGTTGGGTCCTCCTTGAGTCAATGCTGCCAAGACAATTGTCATGTCGTTCATATGTTTAAGAGAAGTTCAACCTAAAAAAACCTTCTATAGAGTCGACCATCTATAGTCCTCAAAATCTTACCATGTCGGCCTTTCCTGAGTCAGTATTGAATCACTTTATACTCTGATCTACTTCAAATCTGTTACATGTTTCGTGTCATTGATGAGGGATGCATTAATGCCCTCCCGTGATGAGTCTTTTCCTATCGAATTCATCTCATTATTCAAGAATTATACTTAGAAATCATTTAGTACCTTGGAACCTACATGCCTCAATGGTAGGTCTCCTCATTTTCAACAGTGGATTCACATCATTGGCCCTTGATTGGAAAATTCCATCGAGTGTTCAACTTTAGCTCATTAATTCACATTAATTGGATTGTACTAGAGTACCTTGGGGGTCATTGACATCAATGATGATTTCCCTCGTACTTTTTAATGGTATCCATTGATGACCGATAATCAAGTGGTTTCTACCATGTTCGACTTCGACACCTGTAATCACATTGATAGATTCGTACTTCGGGACGATGGAAATGAAGACCCTGGATACTATCATATAGATCCAAGTTGCGATGGAGTAATCATAAGTTTGTACTGACACATAGATCCACCATGTATTTCTCATGGCTATGTCCAAATTTGAGTCATTATAGCATAGATACATAGTGTATTTCTCGTGGCTATGATGAATCATGATGACATGGATCCACAATGTATGAATGGTGGCCATGAACCACTTGACACTTATTCCTAGAGTCACTTGTAGTCTGAGTATGGGAATGCCTACCTCAGTAAATGGTATATTATTATGCAGATGCTTGATTGTTTGCAGGTTTCCGATCGATGTGCTCCTTGTTCTCAACACACACATTCTACAAAGTATTTCAGCTATCACATGTTCCAAATTCATACTTTGGGGGGAATTCTATTACACATTATTTTGGCCACCCTTGTGATCACCAGTGATATGTGTATTTCTGACTCCTATGTTCCCTGAAGCTACTGAAGAAATAAGATTTTCTCTCTGGGAAATATAATCATCTCTCCTTTCTTAAAAACCCTACCAAAGAAGATCGTCGCAGCTTTCCAAATATTAAGGGTGCGATGATCCCTGATCATCACATGATGCACCACAGTGGACTGCGACGTCATCATAGACTTCTTCTGTTTAGGGTGTGACGATGCTCAAGCAAAGGAAAAAGGTGAAATTCTCAAAGGTCCTAGAAGGGAAGCTTCGATAGGATGAGGTGGCCTCTGATTGGTTTGGATTTCACCCACTTCTCTGATTTAGTGGGATTATCCTAATCTCTTCATCCATCCCTCTACAATCTATATAAAGATGAATCTCTCATGGGAAAGGTTGGAGGTTGGTTTATGCATGAAGAATTCTGTTGAAGATTGTACTTGTGATAGCTTTGCTTTAGCTTTCCAAGTCAAGTTGTGAATACTCTTCATCAAAAGAATTGGAGCAAAGGTGTTTGTGTTGAAGCAAAGGGCCATTGGAAGGGACCTTGCAACATCAAGGCATAGGTTTTATTCTCCACTTTCATCAATATAATGTAGTGATACATTTCTTCCCTATAAAAGTGTCTCCATTTATATTGTATAACTCCTTGATCTTATGCATAGGTTTCATTGGAATATATATATCATTTCTCTTTCTCTTCGTTGGTTTGTGCTTCTTAACAGGTTCAACATCCCAAAAATCTAAGGATGGAGCAAGGACGACACTAGCGAGGGTCAAATGATGTTTAATCAGTATGTCGTTTGTCCCTCATTGAGCTAGTTTCCATTACAATTAAATCTAAGGAGAAGCTTGTATTCTGCTATGTTTTGTTCCAATTTCTTGTTGAAGTTAGGGAGATTAGTTTGTGTCAGCACTTACCGATTTGTCTGATAACAATGGAAAAAAATAACCGAGACATAATATTTTTTGGGTTGTAACCATCCCAGAGAGATGATCACCACAAGATCCAAGGTGACAATCATTTAAAACATGCTCAACCTCTTCATGGGTTAAGCAATGTCGTAGAATAGTATCAATACCATGACAATATAAAGTGTTGCCATCAATAAGGTAGTACTTTGAATGGTGTCTAATACGACGTCGTTTGTCATGTGAAATACCTGGCTAGAAGCATTTTATATGGAGATATAAAATAATGTCTCCATACCATGAGTAAGACATACTAATAAGGATCAATGACTCATTTGGAAGGGAACCACTGAGATCGTTTTCCTCATCGGTATGGGGAAGATCACAAATTAATTCGGAAAAAAACCAGTGACTTCTTTGCTTTGGATTTAGTGAACTCGAGATCGAATTACTGGAGAATGATGCTCCATTTTGAATATATTCCTCCAAGTATATGACGAGTCAATATGTGGTACATGGGGTTCAAGTCAACAATGACCGTGGTAGTGTGATATAAGATGCATTGTCAAAATATTTGGATAGCAATGACCGCCACCAATGCCAACTTTTCAACATGTGAATAACAGAGTTCAAGACCTAAAAGGCTCTTACTTAAATAATAGATCACATGTTCTGCACCATCATCATCCTCTTGAACTAACACCATGGAAATAGTGGAAGCACAGGTAGTCAAATAAAGGATGTAATATCTCACATAGTTGGGGGGATGTAACAATGATGTATTTGTTAAAGCATGTTTGATATCATCAAATGAGCGTTGAGAAATTGCATCCCAAATGAAAGGGACATTCTTTTGCATCAATCTCATGAATCCTTTTGTGATTTCAACGTAATTGCAAATGAAACGATGTAGAAATTTTTCCTTCCCTTGCAAACTTTGGAGTTGAGTAATGTTGTTGGGAGTAGGTAAAGAGATGATAACTTTCACTTTTAAGGGATCCACCTTAAGCCCGTCTTTTGATACCACGAAGCCTAGGAGTCTCCCTAATTCAACAATAAAAATGCATTTGTTGGGGTTCAAACATATGTTGTAATGTCTACATCTAAGAAATATTGTTATTATATGACCAATATGATATTTTCGATGAGCTGAATGAGTTGGAAAATAATCAATATAGGGCTCAACAATATGCTTGATATTGTGGAGAGCATACAACATAGCCTGCTGGAAAGTGGCTCCATCATTTCTAAGTCCAATGGGTAATTTCGGATATGTGAATTTCCCCATGGGAAGATGAAGGTTTTTTGTGTGTTGATCAACTGGTAAATAATCTATCTAGTTATAGCTGGAGAAGCGATCCATAAAAGAGAAAATGACGCTTCCAACACAATTATCGATAATTTGGTCAATGAAGGGTGTAGGGTAATCACTTTTCAGACAAGCCTTATTGAGATCCCTATAGTCGACACAAACACAAATTGTCCTTTGTTTCTTTGTGACCAAAATGATGTTGGAAACCCATTCGATCGAAGGTACAGGGTAAATGAAACAATATTTCAGTAATTTTTCTACTTCTTCCTTTATTGTTGTAGTTTTGTTAGGATGAATAAGGAGAAGTTTCTATCATATAGTTTTAACTCTAGGGTAATTTTTTATTTCATGCACAATGATCGAGAGGTTGACCCTTGGCATTTATTTGTAGCTCCAGAAAAAAAATGTCACAGAATTCTTTAAACAGGGTGGTGTATCTTTCAATCTCTTCAGTTGAACAATTCACGCCTAATTGTATGTTTTCCATGACACCTTCTTTTTCTGATATGTCTACACTGATGGTTTGTGATATGTTTCCCAAATTTCCCTCAGAGATTGTATCCTGAGTGAGTATTAGAGATTGAGGATTGTTGACAATATAAGTTGTAAATATAGATGGAATTTATTTCTCGATTTCATCCAAACTGGGAAGAAAGGATGACCGATGGTGGTTATCATCCCATGGTGACTCTTCGATTTTAAGCATTTCCATAACGGATTCATCGAATGAAAAAATCCATAGGATGTAATCAAAGTTCGATGATAAGGAATCTAACCAGGATGGTAACAGATAAGAATTAGACACCAACATATGTTCATTGTTGGGTGAAGGAGAGGTGGATTGAATGGCTTCATATTTGGCCTCAATGGGAATAATTAGTATGGTGTCACCTATGTATCGAATTCTAAAGGACCAGGTACAATCCAAGGATCAGATGATTCGAGGGATTGATGTACCATGGTTGAAATCATATTTATTGTGGCAATATACTGTGAAATTTGAGGAACGAGTGCGGGGAAAGTTCCTATGAGCGAATAATGTTTCAGTAGACCTATCCCTACACTCTCATAAGTAATCTTTGAGTCCCCCAAAATTGGAATATTGTTGGTTGTTTTATTGCAAGCATCAAGTGTACAATAATCTAACTAATCAATGGTAACTATTTTTCCTTGATGAGGAAACTCGAAACATCAAAAAAATCGAAGAGGCCATAGTAGTCATAGCATAAAATCATCTTCTTCCAAGCAATAAGTTATAATATAAAGGAGCATCGACTACTTCCACATCGACGAAAACAATTCCCCCCCCCAGTTGAATGGATAACAATTGTAAAATTCCATGAGGTCTGAAACCTCGTCCATCAAATGCTTTCAACATGGTAGGAGATTTATTAAGACCAAGGGATTTAAGACCTTTCCAACAGGCTAAGGACATGACACATGTGTTGGGTCTTTTAATCACCTCCTTAATTTATCAAGAAGATAGTTAGAAAAATTGTACATTTAATTATCAATCTGGGGCTCATATGGAACTTGTGAACTGTCGTGCATTGTATATGTAGGAACAACTATTATTTCTATGTGTTGTATTCATAGTTTCAATGATTACCTTTGTGGTTGGAGTATACACAATTCTTAATCTATGGCAAGGTTCTATAGAAATCCTCTTTTGCAGAAATAAAAACACACATTGCATAAATGAAAGCATAATGACAGGAAAGTAAATCACTTAAGAAGTGGTGGGCTCCTCAACTCCCTACTTTCAACCACCTGCATGTATTGGTAAGAAACACACAACACACAAGGAGATCTAATCTAAATCATTCTTGTAAGAAATTGAATCACACTCTCATAAAATAAACACACAAGATGCATAGGAATCATGAGTATGACTCAACTATCCCTTGAAGAAACCCCAACCATGTGCAGTAAAACTGATTGCAGAATTGAAACTCTAAATTACTTTTGTTGAAATTGAAATTCACATCACACTTGTTCAAAATTAATCACATGTACTTAAAGTAATTGATTACCTACTTGATAGAAAATAAATTAACTAAGTCCTCGAAATCAGAGCCTAATCCTTGCCAAGATGGTCCATGTCATTAATCAAACCAACAAATATAGTCATTGCATTAAGCACAATTATTCAACGACATAAAATAATGCAACCCAATCTAAAATGCATTTATTAGAAACAATTGAATAAATGAAATCCAACATAAACACAACCTTTCATGAATGATTTGAACCAAGAAACTATTTACAGAATAAAATAAAATAAATCTTACGTGAAATTACAAGAAATCAAACAACCATCTAAGCTACACGACACTCTATTCTAGTGGAGTGGGCCCTGCCTCCATAGAACATAGTGGTGGTATTTATTCTACATTAACACTCATTTCATAAATTAATTTAATTAATTAAGATAATCAAAAGAAATCAATCTATTACAAACATGCAAAGAAAATAAATCAAATTAATTAATTAAATCACACGGTGAAGAAATTATAAAACCATAATTAAAATGAAAACTCAAATGAATTAATTAAATCACACACTAAGGAAATTATAAAACTATAATTAAAATAAAAACTCAATGAATTAATTAAATCACACACTTAGGAAATTATAAAACTATAATTAAAATAAAAACTCATTGAATTAGACATTGCTCTAAGAGTCCTCCTAGAATAATGGAGAGAGTTCTCTCTTTTATACATAAATTCAATGGAAACTAGAAATAACATATATCTAAATAAATCCACTTATGGATTTAATAAATCCACTTATGGATTTAATAAATCCACTTATGGATTTAATAAATCCATAGTGGTTACAACAATTTCTTAAATAATAAATAGTTTTCATAATCTTTGCTAACAATTAGTAATTAATAAATAACTTCCAAGATCTTTTGCTAACAATTAGCAAATAATAAATAGCTTCCAAGATCTTTTGCTAAGAATTAGCAAATAATAAATAACTTCCAAGATCTTTTGCTAATTAACAAAGAATAAATAACTAAAAGATCTTTTGCCCAAGAATTCCAAAATTTTGGTCCACCACTCAAACCAATATTTTGTCTTGGAATTGCAAAATTATATCCATATCTTTGATTTTCTTGGATTAATATTATTGTTGCATAAATCCATAAATGAAAAATATGTGAGATCACGGCTCACAGTTCTGACGACTTAAGGTTTCTGGTGTTGGCTCACGGTTTTGGCGATTCAAAGTTATTTGGATGAGTTGTGGCACTGTTCAGAGTTGCAACATGAGAGTTGCGACACTATTCAGAGTTGCAACATGGGAGTAGCGACGAGTTGCAACAAATCATGAAAACTTGATTTCTTAAAAAGTATGATCTGGGTTGTTGAGATATTTTGAGGATAGACTTATATTGACTCAATAATGCCTCATATGAAAAACATCAAGAACACACTTTGTAGATCTTTAGTTATAGGATTAACAACAATGATGACGTAGGAGTAACAACAAACTAGAGTTACAACAACCAGGAGTTGCAACAAATTGTGAAAACTTGATTTCTCAAAAAGTACGATATGGGTTGTTGAGATATTTTGTGGATAAACATATTTTGACTCAATAAATCTTTGTGCAAGAAATATCAAGAACCCACATCATGAATCTTCAGTTGTAGGAGTAATAAAAGTGACAACTGGTTCTGCAACAATCACAAACTAAACCACCTTTTCAAAGATACGTGCATAATATGTTACCTCTCTAATATTTAACTATAATCCATATGAAATACTAAATAAATGAACTGGAAAACACCTTGGTTTCAAATCCCGCATATAAGCATTAAAATGGATTAATAGGAATTAATACGAGGTTATGGGTAATCAAAAAGGGATTAAAAATAGGGAAAGATGATGTAAAAGGATGACAACAGGTTGATGCTCCTTCATCCAATATAGTGCGATGCATATGTTTATTGTGAACAACATTGATTTGAAATGCAAGTTGGTGAGAGAGCCTCGTTTTACAATTGTCTAAGTTAAATTTGATATTATTGGATGACTCAGGATTTGTAGCTCCAATGGCATCCAAGCGAGTCCTATGTTGGCTGGGGCAATGTTGCAGAACTTCGAGAGCCAACATTGCACAAGGTGCTTGTGCCAAATATTCAACTATGCTGTAGTTCTGGGAAACATGAGAGTTAGGATGAAAGGTCGACTTTTGTACAGTACTCTTGGGTAGATGTAAGATAGAGTCAAAGGTAGGTTTCTCAATCTGCAGAGGTCCAAATGGAGGGGTAACAAAAGTGGATGGTGGATCAATAATGATTCCATTAGTTACTCCTTCTTTACCGAGCTTCCTTGGAGGTGTTCCATATGTCGTAGTCCTAGTGGTCAAATCTACACCATTGAACATGTAAATATGTGCACTTTAGGAAGCATCCTTGTTAGAAGGATGACCTGGGTTTCCTCCTTGTGGAGGTGCATGATTTTGTACAACTAGTGACTGCTACTATAGAAAAGGATGTGTCAAAACAATGGGTTGGGAATTTCCTTTAAATAATTTGGATACTTCTTCCCGGTGGGGACAATCTCTTGTGTAATGATCTTCAACACATATGAGATAGGGAAATTTTAGTTTGCACTATGGTTGTTTTTCAATAGTAGGTGGTTGTGCTTGTGTTTTCTGTTTGATTACTATTTTTCTTGGATTTATTCTCAGTTTTCTTTTTACCCCTCAATTGTGGTGGTAAAGTATATTGAACTGCATTTACTTCATGGGACCGAAATTTGATGGGACATGAGTCTGCATTGTAGTCAGGGTAGATACTGAATGTTTTTTCCCATTCGACTGTGAGGCAAGTTGATTTTTGACGGAACTGATAACACTATTTGAATGAGCTGTAGAGGATGGTTTGGATGGATTGGTTGATGTACAAAGAATGTTTGAGATCAGTTCATACAAAGTAATGAATTGGGAATAAACCAGATCTAGATATTGGGCACGAGAAATAGCTTCCTCTTCTGTAATGAAAATTCCCATTGCTACATCATGAGCAATATGAAGTAACAAGGATTTTGTGAACCATTCTGCCAACAATTGGTCAGGGATGGTAGCTTTGATCAACTATCGTCGTTGTCTCCACTCATGAATATGGTCAGAAATGTGTACGAAGTTAGTCTGATGAAGGGAGGTAAAAAGTTATATTCTGGTTTTCTATCTAATTGGCAACTGGAAATGGGTGAGGAAAGCCATTGCAAGCGAATTGAAATCTTGAAAAGATCCACATTGTAATTTAATGTACCATTTTTCCACTGATGTTGTAAGAGTACAATGGAAAAGACATAAATGAATAGATTCATCCATCAATGAGTTTGATGAAAACCAAAGATGAAATGTCATGACATGGTTATTTGGGTCTTCTCCATGTTTACCGTCAAATTTTGGAATATTTGATGGTAACTTGGTGGGAATTACTTGCCAGAAGGGGTATTTTAATATGGGATTGTTTGTCAATATAGATAGGTCTAAGAGATCTAAAGTATCCAAAAAGTGTAATTTTCGATTGCTTTAAGGATGATACTGGTGAGGCATGGGGACACTAGTAGGACCGTAAATTGGTTTTGGTGGAAAGTTGTATCCAAAAGGTCCTCCCATATGCAACTGTTGTGGATTTTGGCCAGCAAAAGTAGGATTTATTTGTTGAGGAACTTGTGTAAAAGTTGAAGGAAAACCCATTTGACCCTAAGGAGGATAACCAATTTGACCTTGAGGAGGGTAACCGGGTTGACCTTGGGGAGTGTTATCACTGAAATTTGATCCGCAACATTGCACGCAAATGGTTACAGAAATACAACAATGCCAACAACAATTAGTTCACTTGTAGCATTAAAATGCATTTCAAAAGGCAAAAACTATACAATTGGAAAAAAATTGATATGCACAAATTCACTAAAGGAAACGCAAGCACAGTGCGCGGGCCAACAAAGCCCTCAAAGCATACAATGCGCCAAATGTGCAACTGTGTAGGAGAAAATCCGTGCACTTCTGTGAACAATGCATTTATGGTTCTTGTCTCCCCCTAACCACTTATGGACCAACTCCCAACCCGATTTGAACACCATATCTAAGCGAAATCTGAATGGGGGGCTAGTCAAGGACCAAAGGGTGCCCTAAAAGGCCCCTTGTTCACACCAAGAACCAATTATATTTTTCCTTGAAGAAATGCTATAAATGAAAGCCATGGGTGCACTAAGAAACCAAGATATTTATAGTATTGTTATGTTGCCTCAATTCTCTCTTAAGAATCCTCTTTTCTCCTTGGAGTATTCAAGCATCATTGCAATAGGTCATTCCACTCACCTCTTGTGGGAATAGGCATTGATTTTATTCATCATTTGCCATTTTTCTTCCATTGTAAGAATATCTTTCCATTAGGGAACTCAAGAGCCCTCCCAAGGAGGAAGAGGGGACTCATAAGTCATTTTTCTCTATGGTTTTTTGCCTACTAATGTAGTTATCCATTGGTGGCATTATCTTGGTAGTTGGTTGATTTTTATGGTTCTAAGTTTCTTATGCATTCCAACTTTTATTTATTAGTTGTTTCAGTTTGTTTCTTTGTTTATTACATGTGTTTGTCTTGTTTAACCCACTCACTAACTTTTTTATTGTCTAGCAGCCCCAACTAGGCATGCAAGTGTAATTGTTTTGCTCACCCAAGTGACGAAAATGACACAACATATTGGTGACCATAATGGCGATAAGGTATCAAATTCGACCCTATTTGGGCTTAGAGAGAACTTATTTTTAATAAATTTATCTTGCAGGTACCAAAACCGGCCCAACATAACCTGTCAAAGGAAAAATTCTAAGTTGGAGGAGGAGAATTTCACTCAAAAAATTCCCCCCCGACAGGTATCAGAACATGCGCAGATATTCTAGCCCATAGGTGTGCACTCAGTGCATTGTGCACTCCACAAGCTTCTTTTCTCTGCGCACTGTGTGCCCTCTATGCACATGTAAGAATTGTAACATGCACACATCTCCATATTTTCAAAATTGTAAGGGTTTTTGTGATGATTTGAGAACCCCTAACATTCATATTCTTGCTTTCATACAATTTGCAATGCACATGCACTCCACTTAAACTCCTTTCCCATATGAAAGGTTAGCTAAACATAGGCTCTTAGGGGATAAAAAGAACCAAAATTCTCCTCTTTTTCTTTGTTTTCCACATGGATGGCTTGTTTGGTTGGTAAAATTTAAGTTGAGATTATTGCTATCACATATAAAAACACTTAAATTGGGACAAAAAATTAACTTTGATCATTGAGTATGCTCTTCTCTCGCACCATAGAGAGATCTTGAGAATGAAAAAGGTGGTTAAAGGGACATTTCATCACCCTTAACAAAAAAATATTTAAGAGAGGACAAAGCCCCCCTAGGGCTCCTCTTAGTTTATTTTTGAAATCATCTTAAAGTTGTAAGGGCCCATGCATGCCTACATGTTGCAAACTTATGATAGTTTCTTAAAATTGCTTTCTTATTTTCCATCACTAGGGAAGTTTAAATATCAAAGTAACGGACCCATACATGCCCACATGCTTGTAATCTAGGATAGTTTTTCAAAGCTTTCTTAGTGTAAACAACATTTAGGGAGTTTAAAGGATTGGTAAGGACCCATATGTCCACATTCTAGTTCTTTAGGGATTTTAAAATTCTGCAAGGTTGTACCAATGACACTTAGTAAGATAGGTAACTAAGTTTTGTAAGGACCACATGAAGTCCACATGTTGCAATTTCACATCTAACTTGTTAAAACTTGGCACACTTTTTCACTTTCTCACACACAAAGTCACTCATCACTCACATAATTTCCATTTTTTGTGGAGGTTGAAGTAGGTTTTTTTCCAAAGGAATTCCGAAACGTTCCACTACTTCTTTGGAAATTATCCACACCCACTTAATTCAAACGATATTGGTTCACACCCCCAATCTCTCATCCCACCACATCTATTTTTTTTTTATTCTAAAAAACTCACTAAGTTTTCCTCCACATGAGGTGCCAAAAGAATTTTTTTAGTCTAGGTAGGATCTCGTGGGTAGGCATCCAAATAACCCCCTGTTATCTGGTTCTCACATTCTCAAACATTAGAAGTTGACAAATAGGGAACTTTCAAATCCTCCAAGTCAAGTGTTCCTACACCATAAGGCAGGGAGATACCCTTGAAGGGTTGAAGGCCGAGGTTTGGTTGATCTATGCATCCTCCCTTGAGTCACCCAACTCTTAGAAGGGATCAAGGTCGTGACCCATTTCTGAGGCCGAAAATCTAGATGTCACACTTTGACTGAGGTACCTAGTGACCAAAAATAGGACATCTACCCATGTGGAAATTGTGGTCTGCATTTGCACCTTGATCAGATTTTGTGTGGCTATTGGGAAATATCGCGAACTCTTTCGGGATATGCTCCCTCTACCCCTCATTATAATTGATTATTTAATTCTTCACTAATTCCTCGTCCCGTGGCTTCAGACCCCATTGTCGAGTGCTCTTGTAAGGTCCAATGTTATTTGAGATGAAGGATGATATGTCTTTTAGGACATGAGCATTTGTTTTATTTGTTCCCCCACGCGGACAAAATCCACCTACCCACATGGTTTCTTATTTTAAAGTTGATTTATGTATCATTCTCAATTGATTACATGCAATTATGAGTTGTATTATCTTGTGAAGGTCCAAATTATACAAAGCTCTTGTTCATTCATTTCTCTCATCACCATTTGCACACATTCACTTTGCTAATTAGACATGATAGGGGAGCCACAAAATCCCCATCATTACAGATGCTTGCAAAACCTCCCTCCTATTATAAGAGGAGTCCCTAGTCTTGCCAAATCATTGGCTTAACCATATCACACTCTCATGAGTGCTACTATTTTGGGATCAACTTTAGTTGGTTCCACCTTTCTTGGGTCCAATTCCCAAGGCCATCCATCCACTAGTTCTCCTTCACAAGGAGGTGGGGGGGAAACTTCTTCTCAAGGGAGAAGTACAAATCCCCCTCAAGGGTCAAGTCCACTACCTCCTCACACAATGGTTGGAACTAATCCTCCACCACATCCCCCTATGCCATACTTGGAATCTCTCAACGTTCCTTATTTGACTAAACTCACGAATGATCCCATTTTACATGACCCCACATGGCCCAATATGCCTACCAAACTACCTTTAGATATTCCAAAATTTGAAGGAAAACTAGGGGAAGACCCCACCAACCATGTTATGACCTTCCACTTATGGTGCTCTTCAAACAATATCATGGATGATTCCATCCGCTTAAGGTTATTTCAAATAACACTCATTGGTGCATGAACCAAATGGTATGTGGATGAAAAATCAGGGTCCCATGTGACTTATGAATCCTTGGTCAAAGCCTTTTTGGCCTTTTTTCAACTACTAAATCATCACGACACTGGTTTAGAAATTCTCTCTGAGTGCAAACAAAGCTCAACTATGCATATTGCTGACCACATCCATGAATGGCGTCGGCAACGTAGTTTATGTAAATCATAAACCACCAAAGAACAATTCCTGGTTTGGTTTCTAAAATCACTCATCTCTATACTTACCAAAGATGTAGCATCCACTTTTCCCCAGTTCGAAGAGGAGGCCATCAACAAGGCCCAAAAATTCGACCTTATCTATGCTCAGTCAAGTTACTTATATACAGTATTACCTGATGCACCAAGAACCATACCATTTGGCCAGGACAAACCTGGGATGTCCCACACTGCAGATGGATTGATTGGTACCACAACACATTAAAACCCTTATAGCCAACCACCAACCATGTATGGTGCACCCCAATATCCGCAACCATATGTAGGGCCATCTTATTACCCTGCATCCTCTTACCAACAACCATATCCTGTTTCTCCCCACCCACCCATGAGTGGACCCTCACTAGGACCCATGATGCGTCTGACCTCTCAACCAAGTTCAGGTTCACCTTCTACCTCATCATATAACCTGGGCACTAGTGAAAGTGCTTCACCTTCCTATGTGCCCTATGGATCGTTTCCATAAAACAATCCTCACTTTCCATTTCTTGGTCCTCCACAACCAGTTGCTCCTCCACATGGACAACCACATGACAACGTTAACTTTGATCAACCCTCTCCCATTCAACATCTTCATACTTTTGAACAGTTGAATACGAAAAATCCGGCCCATCATTCGAATAAATCCAATAATAAAGGAAAAAACTAAAACAATAATAACTCGGGACCAGGCGGAAATACCCCCCAACAAAACCAATCCGCTAGGGGAAACCAAAATCAAGGTAACCAGAACCCTCAAGGGGACAATAACAACAAATTCCAAGGGAAGAACAACAACAAGAATATTAGGACGAACTTCCCTTGTGATATTTGCGGCAAGTATGGACATTATACTCACCATTGTCCCCAAATTTACGACTTCAAATGAATGAAAAAATCCATGAATGTGCCACGTCCTCTAGTGTCGTCTGCCCCTTAGTAGGCCCCACAAAAGTACTTGCAACAACCACCCCCGACCGTATTGAAAAACCCTATTCCACACCAAGGTGTGATTAATACCCAACATGAGGTACACCCTACCCCACCACAAATAGGGCAGTATCAAAACCCAGGGCCCATCCACCTTGGAAATCTGACTGATCGCAATATCCTCCTCACTAGCAAAGACGAGATTATTTTGCAAACAAACGATCGTCAATATGGTGCACCCTATGAATCTAATCCAACCACCTCAGATAAGGCTCCATCTACAACTGGACAACCCTTGATGATTCCATGCCCTAATACTAAACCTACCATTTGTATACCCCACATTCCATTGCGACAGAATGTCAATAACCCTCAGGCTAGGGTAGCACACAATTACAATCTAGTCGACGACTTAGCACCATATCCTGCAACCATGTCTGTATTGGAGGTCCTCCAAACCTGTCCAAATCAATGGAAATCATTACTTTCTACCTTGGGGGTAGTCGACCAAGATGATACTAGAATCATCACATTTGATTTAGATAGCAGAGAACCACGCCTCCCCACTCTGGTAGCCTTCCAGATACCAGTAAAGATTTGGAACATCATGGTTCATTGGTGTATCATCGATGAAGGTGTATCCACATGCATCATGTCAAAAATTGTATGGAAGAAACTTGGCTCCCCAGAGCTAGTACCATCTGCCATCACCTTGAGAGCATATGATGGTCGACCATCCTCCCTTGAAGGGCTCTTCCAAAATGTCCCCGTCGAACTTGGGGGAAAAGCCATCCTCATTGACATTGAAGTTATCGATGCCCCACTCGATTATAACATCTTGTTTGGACGTAGAAACATGTACGCTATGAAGGCAGTGGCCTCTTCTATGTTTCAAACGATGATGTTCCCCCACAACGAGAAGATAATCACTATCAACCAAATTACGCATTATGAGTCTAACCACTCTGCCAACATCGATAACATTCTTCCACTTGTCCTCACTAGCTCAGATGTTTATTCACTCATTGACATGGGTTCAGGAATTTTCAAGGACCCATCCTTGCCGGGGGCATACCATGGAGCACCACCTCTCATACACCCTTCAACACAAATGTGTGTCATATCTTCTAATGGAACCAACATCGTGTTGACGTTTAAAATCGCAACAAGGAATTTCGCTCGCAAAGTATTGCTAAAGCCCTATTATTTAAAACTATGCTAATAATATAGTACTAGTAGGTGAGACCCCCTTGTAGACTAGAGGCTCAGAGATAGTCATATCAACCATTTTTTTTTGTTGTTGTTGTTTCAATGTCGCTTACAGGATCCTATGTGATCGACAAAGCAGTCTTGGTTTCATTTTGATAGAGTGGCAGGTGGACAATGCATTTTATGGGATGTTCTTCTATTTAAAGCTTCATTTTTATGTTATGATTGGCACATATTTACAATTGCTATGTTTAATCATGTCACCATGATTTATTACCTGGCTACACATGATTTTAGTAATGACATAACCAAAACAAAGGGAAGGAACTTATGGAAAAAAATCCTAAAAGAAAAAGTCTATGGTTATACTATTTTAGAAGTTATGTGCAATTGAAAATGTAAAACATGTTAGTGTTAGTCCTAACTATTAAATGGTTGGTTAGTGGCTATGAAATTTTCATTTGAGTTATTGTGGGCGCATATGATATGGAAATGCATATGGTATGACATGAGGATTTGGCAAGGGTTAACGTAAACGTTTGGGTGGCGCATTGGGCAAGGAATATGGTCACAGGTTTCAATAGTTTGGAAATTATTACATGGTTTAAATGATATGGTGAGTGTTGGTTGTCTTGTAATTTAGAATTGAATAGAAGAGGAGATGGAAGCGATGTGTAGTAAATGAACGTCACTCCATAGTCCCCCCCATCAGGTCATCACCCTAGTATGGTTATTGTTGCATTTCGATCTGCTGGTGGTTGAGCTCCGTGATTCAGGCTTGGGTAGAGAACGCTCGACCAACTCGCCCTTTTAAGCTATTAGTTACATGTATGGTTCTTTTTCACCCCATCCATGAATTAAGCTCTGTGTATGAACAAACAATGGCTCAATAATGCTTGGGTTTGTGTTTTCCTGAGAATATGACTGTGTAAATGCATGGTTTTACTCTCTGGAATGACTGTGTGGTTGTTCGATTTGCAAGTAAAAAAAATGGTTTTGGGTTGAGTTGTGCATTCGCCAGTTGTTCTGTTGGTAAAAATCATGATGGGTATTATCGTTCTGTGTTTTTTGTGGAGGATTTTGCTATGTGTATTCTTTCTGGTTTCTTCCTCACATTTATGAGGGTAACCCTGTCCAGTCGTATTCAGACTGCCATTTGGTTGCTATGTATGTTTCCCAGACTACCATTTGGTTGTTGTGTATTTTCCAAAGCCATGGTCGTGGGATTATTCACATGGTATTTTCATCAAATATATCTCTAAAGTCAGTCATAGGGTGGCCATTATGCCAATATATATGATATATGGTTGTTGAGTGATATAAGTTGTGCCTCGGGTTATGCGTCCTCACTAGCATTGTTGTCAAGTGATTCAGCTCTTAAGAAATTGACAGAGGTTATACCTCTGTGAGTTATGGCTAACTGTCCCTGTCCAGTGGATAATCACTTCTCCTCTGCAAACGCAAGACGCACTATGTGCATCGTTTTCTTACCCTACCCATTGTTGTTTCCTCTGTGGCTAACTATTGTGCCATTGCCCAGACCGAGAGTTATAAGAAACCCTGTGGTTTCTACTATGATTGTATCAAAGGGTCTTTGCCTATGGTTGAAATGTTCTTAGGACCTCCATTTCTCTGTGCTATTGATGACTGAGCGAAATCTTGATTACCTCTTTATATTTGTTGTGACAGAGCCTGATTTAAAAAAATCCCCAACTGTTCTTACTCTTGTCGGGCATATTTTTGGTTATCAAAGATTGGTTGTAAAGAAGGGTGGTTATCACAGTGGCATCGAGTACCTATATCCTATTTATTTGATTAAATTGGTTGAAAAGGTTGGTATCGGGAATGAGAAACAATACACAGTCAAAGCACTGCCCCCTTTTCATTATGATTTGAATCACTGTGTTCTACAGTTGCAAGTTGGTGACTATTGTGTGTTTCACTAGGCCCGATCAGGATCATAACAAATTATGGAATTGATAACTGTGTTTATTTCGTTATGTTCACTATGTATCTATTATGAATCATCATGCATGTTGTAAATAATTACATCGACAGTGATGAAGCTCTGGTTTTATACTGACTATGGTTTCATTGCAAAAATTTATTGGTTGATATGATGAGGAGTGTATGAAATCGGGCATGTTTTAGAAGCCTGTTCAATTTGGAAAGAGACCTGTGCATATATTTTATTTGGCCAATTGTGAATTGATGGACAGTATATGATATTTTTATTCTATTGTTCCATGTTGTCCAAACAACACTCGGAGTTCCGCAATATACAAATTGACAACCAGACTCCAAGGCTATTGGGCTCAAGATTGCGATTGTTTACAGATGGTAATCCCTATCAACTATATAACATTATCTAAAAACATTAATTTCAATACTAAATTATTAATATTAAATATTGATATTGTACAATTTAATTAGACAAAAAAGTTCATGCAATTTGAAATGGAGAAGCGGTCGGTTAGGCTAGTGATATAAAAGTAAGTGGAAATCCGAACACGTGCATCCGCCAACTTCCACACCTAGAAATGTTTCGAGAAACGAGCAATACATACTAAATATGTACTTCTATAAAGTATGGACATGATATTTTATACAACATGTACGGATCCCTCATTCCATACTTAGCCACCTTTTGGATCGCGGGTTCTCGGGCTAGCGGGCTCAAAATTGAGCCTCTATTGTTTAGTGCCCTACAAATAGTACCCAAAGTTCCGCGATATACAAATTTATAGGCGGACGTGTGGGATGTCTGGCTCAACATTGCACTTCTATTATCCCGTGTCCTCCAAACAACACTCGGAGTTCTGCGATATACAAATTGACAGACGGACTCCAAGACTGGCGGGCTCAAGATTGCGATTGTTTACGGATGGTCATCCTATCTAACATTATCTAAAAAACATTATTTTCAAATACTAAATTATTAATATTAAATATTGATTTCGTACAATTTAATTACATAAAATTATCAAACGATGTTAAATCGCTTATTTTAAAAAAAATGAAGGAAACAAAACAATTTTTTTTAAAATTCTATCACCACAAGCATAAAAATGACCAATTTGAATTTTAAGGGCCTCTTGTTGATATGATATAACAATTGGACTTCGCACAGTATATATTCGTTGATTTCAAATTATTCCAGGAGATTAATTTTACCAAGTTCATCGATCAAGGAAAAATGCTAAAACAAGCCACATACTACATTTGTGTCACAATGCCATACAAATTATCATGCGGATTTGGGGGCTAGCTGGCTAAAAGATTGCAATTCTATTGTTCTGTGTCGTCCAAACAACACTCAGAGTTATGCGATATACAAATTGATAGACGAAGCATACAACCAAGAACCAACTAAACTCCAAACAGGCCGCAAGCAAGTTCCCACAAGGTTCCATATACCAAGACACATCGACCTTTGCATCAAACAATTTGATATACAAAGAAAATACGTCGCAACATTCATTTTCTCTTACATCTCGTATATGTTCCTAGTAGAAAATAACCACAACCATGGGATATATGTGGTTTGCTTCCATGCTTCCCATTTTTGGACCGAACAATCATATGTGCATGAAATCTCAAGTACTCGAGTCTGACGAACATTCATCTGGATGTTGAAGAAATATTATAAAGACACATGAGATATTTGTGTTTCCTGCCAATGTTTGATATGTATTTTTTTTTCCTTCTTCAGCCGATATGAAAAATTGCATTGTCGTCATTTAAGGTAAATTTGTTGTGTATCCGAAAGTCACACAGCATGTAGGCATTGCTTGCCTTTTTTTGTAGATATGTTTCATACGACAATTCTAATAGCTAAGGAAGAACATTTTGTAACAAAGGATACCTAACCGTACAATGCACGGTTGTGTTTCCCACGGTTTGGATCAAAACATTGAGACAATGCCCATATATATATGGACATTTTTCACCGCATCACAGACAATCAATCGTATCATCACTTATCAAAGAAGAGGCAGAAGTAGGAGAGTTGCATTTCACACTTACAAGTTCAAAGGGGGTCGAATATGCATTCACTGAAACCAAAACACCTTCAACCTGGGAACTCGAGCATACGAATTAATACATT
>ML825001.1:19010-31629 GCA_009831015.1 Picea engelmannii
TTAAAGTATCCCTGGTTGTCCATCCACATTCGTGATCCTGTGATGAAAGAAAGAAATGGAATCTTTAGGGCATGGAATCTACTCCATGGATCCAAGAGCTAAACACGAGGAAGAACATAAAGATTCAAAGAAAGAAAGAGAAGTTAGAACAACCAATCATTGTATCAAGAATCACAAGATTGCCATCCTGATATGACCTCAATAAAAGAAATCAAGCAAAGGAACTGAAATTCATGATGAAGAACAGTGTATGGAAGACTTATGAATGAAAGAATTGTGAGATCTAGAACTAGAGGTTCTCCCAAATGGAGGGAGAAGACTATGATGATTACTTGTTCCAGTACACCAGACATGTCTTTACATGAGTCATTATATCATCTATGGGTTGGAGTTCTACATCAAATGAATGCAAAGAATGTTCTCCAGAGAAATTGAATAAAGAGCGTATGAAGAGCAACCTCAAGACTTTGAGGCATACCAGAAAGAGACCCTTGTATGCAGATGGAAGAAGATAACTTCCAGTGCACAACAAAAGCATGGTGAAGATTCTCTATAACAGAGATATTATATCAAAATGATTACTCAAAAGATTAAGATGATAGATTGCCAATCTGTTGGCTCTTGACCAAGTTTTGAGGAACACTTGGTCATACTTGACCATTTTTGGGACTTCGACAGCCTATCAAAGATGGAGCGCAAGGAGAAGTGGAGATCAAGGAAGCTAGACCCCCTTTTTGGGTTTTTGGGGATAATGTAACAGGACCGGGATGTCGGCCCATGGGTTTACCCATGTTTTGGCCCCTTTTTGTAATGTATAAGTAGAAGTCTAGGCTATGTAAGAAGGGACCTTTTTTAGGACAATGGAGAACTGGCTTAGTGCTAAGAGTTGATCTGTGTCATACACTTGTAGAGCTGAGTGCAAGTATTGTAAGTGCTGAGTGCACAAATTGTAAGAAGGTATTATGCTTAGAGCTACTCAGGGAAGGAGGATCCAACAAGCTATGCAGATCTCCTGTCCTGCGCGGAGTAGGTTTTGAGGCTCTATGCTTGCAACTGATTGGCCAAGAATAATAGAGAAAAAGAGTTGGTGGACGTAGCCCCAGGGTGGGGGTGAACCACATAAATATGTGTGTCATGCTTTGTGTTGTTACTTACATGTGTTTTCCCTCTCTTGCTAAGTACTATGACATGTTTAGATATATTTACTTATGCTTTGTGCTTATTAGATGTGTATAGATGATAGATTTGATGTGTATGAAGTTGCTAAGTGCTTGGTCTCCCAAATCTGGTATGTTGTATGCTTCTAAGTGTTGAATCATCTTAGATATAAGTATATACTGCAATGCTCTGTGTTATCTACAGAGTGAGATAAGGGTTAATTCTAGGTGAACTATTGATGCTAAGTGCTTTGTTAAGTGTGTAATCACAGATATGTATCCCAGCTAAGGTTGCAGACACCTGAGTCTTGCAATCACTCATGCCTCTACCTCGGGTGAGACTTCATTCTCTTCGTAGGTGTTGTCGAAAGGGCCGGTAGTTAGGGTTTTGTTGGTGTGTTGTTGTAGCGTTGAACACTGGGTCTGCCCCTATGCCAAAAAATGGTTCCGTTGTCGGGACCTGAAACTGTGATTGCTGGGAACTAAGGAAGAAGAAGCTTTGTGCAAAGATTTGTCCTGAATTTGTGGAAACGTTGTGCGTAGATCTGTCGCTCTGATGCGCAGTACTCTACTCGACCTATGAAGCTTTGTGCTAAATAAAAGAAGCCAGATTTGAGGAAAAGAGGTAATATATGTAATCTTTGTGCTCTGATAAAGGTAAGAATAGTGAAAGGTTTTAGATCTGGAAGCTTGGTGCTAAATAAGTAGAAATTTTTGTTTCTAAAGCATGAATTTAGGTATGCTTGATAGATTTTGTCCTAGCTTGAAAACTAGGGCATTGTTAGATGAAAGAACGTTTGATATGAATATATATGCTAAGAATAGTGAAAGATGTGTTATACCTATGCATAGAAAGAATGTTTGGACTAACGTGTGGATGCAGGATCCTAGAAAGAAATTTTTGCAGGCTAGCCATTATGATCCTAAAGTGCAGTATAGGAAAAGTTGGGGATCATTGAAGAGAAAGAGAGGATTAACTCTTTGTTACAATTGCAGAAGTCCAGGACATCTTGCTAAGGAATGCCTTGGGAGAAAACCTAGTTGCCTCTGTTGTAAGGTTATGGACCATGAAGTACTGGATTTCCCTAGAATGATTTCTAGACTTCAAAAGTTGAATATGGAGCAAGAAAACCTTGAAGGAGATCAAGAGACTAAGATTATAGAAGAAGCCCAAAAAGAATCAGAGATTATGTTACTGAAAATGAAAGAAACCCTGAATGAACATAAAGATGTCAGTTTTCCAGAAATCTTCAAAGAAAAGGAGAAAATCGAAGTAAGAATAGGAGACTTCGACATTGACCGTGCTTTGGATGAGGAAACACAGGTGAACATTATGATAGAAAACACTTGGGAAACCCTAGGAAGACCTGCTATGGTTCCTTCACTAGGAAAAACAGGGTTGTTTAAAGGAAAAATGGTAACCCTATGTGGCAGGATTACCCAGATAGCTATGAGTACCCATGGAGCTTTGACAGAGGAAGAATTCGAAGTTATTAAATTTATTGAGGACCATGCCCCATTTCCAGCTTTATTAGGCAAGATCTGGATTGAAAAAGACCAGATCCGAAGAAAAGAAAAAAAGGAAGCCCTAGAACAGAAGAAGCAAGAACTCATGGAATTTATGACTAGAAGGATCGCCTACTTGATGGAAGAACAAGAGAACAAATCTAAGCTATTGGACACCAGGGACTTGGACGTTGAAGCTATAAGAGCATTAGAGGAACCACAAAATACTGAAATAACTAATCCATATGTTGAAGCTGTATTACCCTTGGATCTGAAGAAAGAATCTCAGCAGTGCGAAGTGACTATGTCGAGAGAAGATAGGAATCAGAATGGGAAAAGACCGATCGAGTTGAAGACTAATGGGAAGAAGGCTAGAAAATTAAGTAAGAAAAAGGTGAAGATTGAAAAGTTACAAGAGATCCCAGGTGGAAAACTGTAGAAGGAAAAATCGTAGGAATTGAACTTCGTCGAGATATCAGAACAATGACATATGGCACTTCGTCGTGGCGAAGAAATCTAGCCATTGGACCGATACACCCGTTCAAATTCCACCCCGAATGGATAGAAAAGTGTTAAATGATCACCGCCAGACCATTGGACCTCACCATAACAGACAGATCTATGATAATGGAAACTTCATAACCGTTGCTTGCAGACCGTTGATGAATTTCCTATTTAGCTTGTTGCGTCGTGCCCTATGAACACTTTTTCCAACTAAAAATTCGAAGCACGTAGAACTAGTGATTGTATACAATGATCATTGCAAGAATATTGTTCATCCTAGTGCAGTATCTAAGATCATCGTGCCATGATTATATTTTCCGAGTGCGTATGTCCGACGAGCTCACCGCAGTTGAGGAATCTGTCACAGAGGTCCTTCTCGATTTAATGACTGAGAGAGTCATGTTGGAAAGAGGAATTTCCACTGGATTCCAAGCATCATCGATGAGATGAGTGCAAGCTTCCCTGTCGATTACTTGAGCAGGAACATCTCGAGCCGATGCAGAAAGGAGAACTAAGCATAAAAATGACATAGCCAACGTGAAGATAGTGCCATCCATCCTACCAGCTTACATACCCCCTCTGGGTGGTGCGATTAACAGGGATAGTGTCCCCAGAGACTTTGAATACACCCTAGTCACTGCATATCTACCGAAAGGAGTACGCACCTACAACGTAGATCAAGACAAGGTTACAACGCTGAAGTTTTCCGACTTCAACCTGGGGGACCGTAAAGTTTACAGCATGCTCGCCCCGTATAAGTACTTGACAACAACTAAGAGTAAGAATTTGAATATCATCCCTCAACAATGGATGATGAACCTCGTGCAGTCTACTTTGCTCAATGTTATAAAAATACCACACTTCGGAAGACACCAGGAGGTGAATGCTTGTGTAAAATTCCTGCTAGCAAGTTACCACGGAGGATACCTGTGGTTAAACTGTTGCATAACTATTGATCCGGCGCTGATCAATAGTATCACCGGGCTTGGCATGCAAGGCCCTGATCCCCAGGATTACTACCCTGGAAAGACCGCAGACCGCGCTCTTTCACAGAAGATTAAAGAAGCTTATGGCAATGTTGAAAAGGGCGCGCAAGGCTACAAGGTAGCCTCTATCGAAAGTGGTGCAATGTGCCTCGCATGTTAACTAATCACAGGAAAGATGGTATGTAAGAATCGACCTACACAAGTATCAGGCTTCGTAGTTGACCTCGTAGGAAAATGCACAGAGGGACTACAGATGAACTAGGCAAAGTACCTGGAAAACCAACTAGAGATTGACTGTAGAGAAGCCCAGGATCAGGGGCATGAATTCCATTTTAGCTAGCTTCTAATACTGATCGCTTTTGTTGCATGGGAGCTACCAGAAGGCACAACCTTCCCGGACCTCAACCCCTTTGAGCCACTAGCCGCAAAGTTCAGTACATTGTGGTACTCAACTGACATGAACAAGAAATGGCAATCGAATTTCGTTTCCCACACGTATTATAACCAATTGAAAGTAGCCATAGGGGGTGAACCTCGCATAACCCTGAACACTTTACAAAGATTTCGACCTCTGATAAAGTTCAGCACAGACCGCCACTTTATATACCTAACTCCATGTGCCGATGAGCACCAGGAACAGCTTCAGTCTTATTATAAGATGACAGAAGAAGACCTAGAAGAGATCACCAAGGAATGGTCGGCGAACCTCCTTGTTGCAACAAATCCAATGGACATTTTAGACATCAACAATCCAAAAGCTGCATAGGACACACCTGGGCCCAGTAAGACAAAGAAGACGAAGAAGCCTGAAGAGGTTCAGGATGTAGATAGCATATCTGTAAGGACGACTTCCATCACACCAAATCAAGGAGGTAATGGCGAAGACCTAGAGGAAGTCGAATAGAGACCGGAAGACGAAGTCGAAGTTATAAAGAAGAGAAAAGGGTCACCTCCGAAGTCTCCCTCCCGGAAGAAATCGAAAGCAACCGTAACTAAGCTGCAGACCACGCTCACTCTGAATGACTTCAGTTTCCTCCTCACAACTATGAATGAAGCCATAGAAGATATAACAGAAAAGAAGGAAGCGAAGTAGGAGAAGATATATAACAAGATTGAAATTCGGCTCCAAGAAGTGCAACAGGCACTCCAGTCTAGCCACACAATCTCTACTGTGCCTCTGCCAAAAGGAACAACAGAAGTGGGAGAAGAATTAGTTCAACTCCACAAGATTGTTGATATAGTCGAAGTATGCCTTCAACATGCACAGGAAGAAAAAGTGTAGGTTACTCATGCCTTAAATAAAGTACAAGAGGAAATCATAGAACAACGCTGAGCCATGCAACAGGAGAATATTTCTCTCCAAGAAAAATTTGAAGAAGATAGAGCGAAGAGCCAAAAGGAGAAAGAGAAACTACTCATGAAGCAGATCGGGATGGAAGAAGCAGTTAACTGAGCATTCCGCTCCGTCACTGGCTTAGAACAAAAGAGAGAAGAACCCTTCGAACGTCAAGTGATGAAGCTTGTTGAAGTTATTCAACAGATTCAGCAAAGGGTCGTGGAATTAGAGCTTCAAACTATACCAAGTACCCTGCAAGAAGTGCGTGACCAATGAGAATTGAATGCTCAGAGCGCAATCGAGAGGATTAAAACACTTGCTGCAAAATGAAAACTGTTAAGTAGCAGAAGCACATAGATATATGAACAACTATTCAAATACCCAAAGTTGAAGAAATTGGATTCCCAACTTCCGGAAGAAAAACAACATGCAGATACAGTACCGGCACAACTCAAGCTCCTATCACCCATCAAGAGGATGAACATATCCTAGGAACAACGCACCGCTCAACAACTCATTCTTACCATGCAGAAAAGAGTGATGGAATTCACCCAGAAACTCCAGCCTAGCTAGGAGGCAACCTATCTACTGTTTGAGGAAATTGAAGGCCAAGGAACAATACTAAAACAAGTAGTTGTTACAGTCGAGCAACAACTGGAAGGACCTATCATCGAAGTGGTTATTTAGGAATTCGCTGAGCAAGAAACAGTAGCACAGAGACAAGTCAAAGCAGCTCGAGCCAAGATCGAGACCTTTGAGGCAAAGTTACCCAGACCTAAGTGACTCGGGAGGAGTCACAGGTGAGTGTTGGGGGCATGTTGGCCCTTGACCAAGTTTTGAGGAACACTTGGTCATACTTGACCATTTTTGGGACTTCGACGACATGTCAAAGATGGAGCGCAAGGTGAAGCAGAGATCGTGGAAGCTAGACCCCCTTTTTGGGTCCTTTTTGGGTTTTTGAGTATAATGTAACGGGACCGAGATGTCGGCCCATGGGTTTACCCATGTTTAGGCCCCTTTTTGTAATGTATAAGTAGAAGTCTAGGCTATGTAAGAAGGGACCTTTTTGAGGACACTGGAGAAGTGGCTTAGTGCTAAGAGATGATCTGTGTGATACACTTGCAGAGATGAGTGCAAGTATTGTAAGTGCTGAGTGCATGGATTGTAAGAAGGTATTATGCTTAGAGCTACTCGGGGAAGGAGGATCCAACAAGCTGTGCAGATCTCACGTCCTACACGGAGTAGGTTTTGAGGCTCTGTGCTTGTAACTGATTGGCCAACAATAATAGAGAAAAAGAGTTGGTGGACGTAGCCCCAGGGTGGGGGTGAACCACGTAAATCTATGTGTCATGCTTTGTGCTATTACTTACATGTGTTTTCCCTCTCTTGCTAAGTGCTATGACATGTTTAGATAGATTTACTTATTCTTTGTTCTTATTAGATGTGTATAGATGATAGATTTGATGTGTATGAAGTTGCTAAGTGCTTGGTCTACCAGACCTGGTCTATTGTATGTTGCTAAGTGTTGAATCATCTTAGATCTAAGTATATACTGCAATGCTCTGTGTTATCTACAGAGTGAGATAAGGGTTAATTCTAGGTTAACTAGTGATGCTAAGTGCTTTGTTAAGTGTGTAATCACAGATCTATATCCCAGCTAAGGTTGCAGACACCTGAGTCCTACTATCACCCCTGCCTTTACCTCGGGTGAGACTTCATCTGCTTCGCAGGTGTTGCTGAAAGGGCTGGTAGTTAGGGTTTTGTTGGTACGCTATTGTAGCATTGAACCCTGGGTCTGCCCCTGTGCCAACACAATCCATGACAAAGATCTCATGATGACAAAAGAAGTTCCACATGGATATGTTCCAGTTTTCCAAAACAATGATATACCTTATTGATCAGAACTACATAAAGCCTTCAAAGAAGACTAGTGTTCTAGACCAAAGTAAATTTGAAATCAAGCATTACATTATCTATGATGAAGTCCAAAAAGGAGAAAGTGATTCTCCAATACATATCTCCACAGATGAGCAGATAAGCAGACATTTTGGTAAGATTTTGCGTACTCAAGATGGAGCTCGTGGAGATTACTTCCTTATTGAAAAAGGAAGAGATGACTCCCAAGTTGGGAGGGAGCACTGAAAATATTATTGAAGACATTTATTTTTCATGAATGAAAAATATCCCAGTTGGGCAGAGTCTTTCCTATTCAGAAAGTGGATTGAGATTTATGACGAACAACAGTTTCCCATTGTGGTTAACATGGGAAATGGTCCAGATTGCTGATGTATCATAGACAACAACTTCCCATTGTGGTTAACATGGGGAGTGGTCTAGGGAAGTCTGTCTTCTTGAGGGTTACTCAAGAAGACTGGCCCGCCTGGCGGGACAATGATTTCTCATTGTGGTTAACATGAGGAATGGTCCATTTTGGAGGTTGATACAGGACAGTATTTTCCTCTTGTGGTTAACAGAGGAAATGGTCCGGAAAATCATTCCTTAGGGTTTATACATTCTCTCCAGGGTGCACTTTGATTAGTGTAGGAGGAATGGCCCAGTGTGGGTAATGGTCCAGGCTCAACAATCAGGGACAAAAATTCCTTAGGGTTTATACATTCTCTCCAGAGTGCACTTTTATTAGTGTAGAAAGAATGGCCCAGGGTGGGGAATGGTCCAGGTTCAGAAGACAGGACAATTATTCTTCCTTGCTTGAGAAGAATAGTCTAGATATCTTATTTTTCTACTCTGAGGGCAAATATTCTTTCACATCTCATAGATGTGAGTGAAAGATTGGCCCAGATGATTCAGTTTATATCATAACATTGTTTATGTGGAGGTTGATATCAGATGATTGTTATGAAGACTGTATGACAGTAGATGTATACTATTGTGGTGGATGTGTTCCACTGTTCGTGACTATACGTTACTGATCAAGTAATTGTTTGCTACTTGGTGTGGTAGTGTACCACTGGATTGTAGTTATGTATTACTATTGATAGACACATTTGTGTTCTATTTTGTTCCGATTTCCTTGAAGACTACCAAGCAGTTTGGTAAATGATTATCAACCAGATGGATGATTAAAGGACAGAGATTTCCCAGACAGAAAATGGTTTAGAACATCTACTCTTCTAGGACGTATGCCCAGATTAGAATAATGGCTCTTGTATCACTCTGTGGTGTGAGTGACTTATTCAGCATCATGTTTGATTACTAAGATGGAGTATGGTTTCAAAAGATGATGCAGTTGATGACATTGATGGAGATGATGGTGCTCATGATCTAGTCTATACAACTATGTTGTTGCTACTGGGTGAATGGTATGTTTGTGCTCAAGACCATTACCTGTAATACCTCCCTAGCTAGGAGGGAATGTTGATATTACGGTAGTTGCAGGAGGTATTTACCTCCACGTGTAAACTTGACGAGAATAGAATAATCCAGGAAGCAAGAGAAACCCTAATGAGTTGACTAAATAACCCTAGAAGACTTGTTGGGTCAAGAAGATAATGTGTATTAGGTTATTAACCTCCAAGAGAAGAAGTCAGCCAGAAGAAATAATAATATACTGAACAAACAAATACCCAGAATAAGAAGTCGGCCCAGGCAATTAGCCAAGAATACTATAAATACAGGGCACTAGTCTCTCATTTGTCACAGTCTCAGAATTGCAGAGCAACAACCGGTGCGCAGGTTTGAGGAGAGCCTCCATTGCAACTACTGCAACTAGCAGTTATGTTTTGTCTTGGACCATCTCTTGGCTAGGGTTTGGACTATCTGATCAGCTCTTGTTGATGCACTATCCTTGGGGAAAGGTGTATTGCCCTTTGTTTGGCTATCTAGCCTAGGGTTTGCTTCCAGAGTGATTCTCTATCAAGGTTAAGGTGCTCAGAGGGTGGCTTTGGCCTATGGTTGGGTGATAATAGAGATATTGTCAATGGTAAAATGAGCACATCCATTATATTCTAACACCACAAATATGGTTTTCCTAAAAGAACATCACAAACTTCAAGGGGATCAATATTACATAGTACCTCATCTTTGAAAGGCTTGATGTCGTAGGGCAGGTGACACTATTGGCTGACACAAAGATCTCTTCCTTGGCAAAGCCAACCTATGGTGTAGGGCTGCAGGTGCGGTTTCGTTGGCAGGTTAAGCCGCTTGATGATCTCTGCTGAAATCAGGTTCTTCTGACTACCGCTATTGACAATGAAATGAAGCAGAGCTCCCTTGACCCACATCTACGAGTGAAAGAGGCATTGCCCTTCCTCTGGTTCTTTTGGTTCACTTGACTGGAATTTGGTGGTAGCAACAGTGGCACTGGGTTCAACATCGATAATCTGCTTCCTTCCTTTAGGATTTCACTCGAAATCAGAATCGGCCTCTGACTCGGAAACCTTTAGCTCGATCATGAGGGACTGCTTAGAGAGACATTCTTTGGTGTTGTGCCAAGGAATTTTATGGTACTCACACCATTTTCCCGTGTCCTTCATCTTCTCATTTCCCTTCTTGTGTTGCAGCTTGGACTGGTTGTCCAGAGGGTGTCCATCTCGACTTGGTCCCTTGCTGTGTGGGTTGGGGCTTTGTTTACCATGCTTCAACTATGAGGGGTTTGTAGATCCAAACTCTTGCCTTTTTTGCTTAAATTTATGCTCGATCTTGACAGCGTATCTATAAGCCGTGCCTAATGAGGCGATGTACAGGATATCCATTTATGTTTGAATGTATCTATGCAAGCAACCATGGTATTTGAGCATGAGATGAAGCTCAAAGTCTTTGATACACAATTTGGTGCATAGAGTATGGAAAATATTGGTGAAATCTGGTACCGTCTGGTCCCTTTCTTGACGTAGGGTGGTCCATCTGGTGTACTGGTCCTTCTAGCTTCCAACATGGTAGTACTGTTCTTTAATGGCGTCCCAGAAGGAATCCCATGTAGGGGCCACCAAAAACATTGTAGATTCCTCCACGACCCTTTGCTTAGAGTAAGTATCCCACCCATCTTTAACATGGGGAATGACCTTTAGGAGTGCAAAAGTGATCTTTTCTCTATCGAAAAAATTGTGGACCGAAAAATATCCTTCGAGCAGATTCAACCATTTATCTACAACATCCGCATCTATCAGTCCTTCAAATAATGGAATATCAAAATTTAGATGTACTTTGAAGGGGGTTGCATGGCTGCTTGATGAAGATGCTTCTCCTGTGGGAAGCCATCGAAGGATCTGCGCAAAGTTGTCCATCATTTCATTCCTTTTTCATGCGAGGGATTCCTCGAGAAACATTTTAATAGGATATATTGCTCCATCATATTTATTTTCATCCCCCATGGGTTTTTGTCGTGCTTGACGCGACCGATCTTGTAATGTATCGATTGGTTCGAGTCCCAACTTCTTGTACCCAGATCTTGTCGGGGACATGCACGAAAAAAAATAAATGAAGAGCAGACTACTCTCATACCACTGATCCAGATTTAGGAGAGAAACGAACTGATTAACAGACTGAATACAATGAACAGAGAGATATGAAGAATAACACAAATATCTAGTGAACAATATCTTCTATTAAATAATGAAATAGGTTGAAACTGTAAAACTATAGAACTGAAACACTTGCTCGAATGGTGGTAGCTATCTCTGAGAAGAGATGTGGCTGCTACGCGCATCCTTCTGAGGAGAATGCATTCCAATGAGGCTCCAGTAGAATTTTTGATATTACTCATGAATTCCAAAACCCTAAACATCCAAAAACCTAACCTTAGAAGGTGAAACGTCAAAATTCATGTGGGTTGTATGGGTAAGTTGGTGTAATTTGGTACCTCAACTTCCAGGGGTCATAACTTTTGCATACGACATCCGTTTTAGGCGTGTGATAGCCCATTGGAAAGGCCTTTTAGAGAACTGCACATTCTGCCATCAAAATTTGACATTGTTTATAGTTTGACTATGGTGAGCCAAAAAAACAACGTTTAGGGCCCCAAAACGACCCTGGAATTACAACAAGATGTAATGACATGAAAACATACAAAATAATCCAGTTGGATTAGGCGAGAAGCCACCTGTATCCACCTGGAGGATGTGTGTGGCTTCATATAGCCCCAAAAGTGTAGAACCCACAATTACAAAGCATTACAAAATAACATGTTGAACAAAAAACGGACACAAGGAGCCAGTTGGAATAGGTGGGTGGCCACCAATATCCACGTGGATCAAAAGAAGATTTGTTGAGTTGGATGTGCCTGTGGATGAGCACACATGAACATGATCCTAGTGGATGAGCACTAGTGGGTGTATGAGATCCCTTGCTATATTGTTCAAGAGTCAGACTTACCTATAACCCTAATTGTAATGTAAATGGTACATGTCGGCCCCACCTTAATATAAAATATAATTAATGTAAAAGATAATTAATATGGTAATTATTAATTATATTGTGAGTTAGTGAGGTTGACCCTGTTTTGTCAATAAACACTTATGTTGACAAGTTCAGTCTAATATAAGTAAAGGTAAATTCCCCATTGAGGAAATATATCTCAAGTGTGAGTTTGGAAATTTCAGCAAGTACATCTTCTTGGGAAAAGTGCACACCTCTCTTGGGCGCTAGTCTTCTAGGGTTTGTAAACACCCTTTTGTGTGCTAGGTTTTTATGGTGGTGGAGGTCTTTCTCTTGAAGAATATAAAAAAGGATTGGTTGGGTTTTCTTCCCTTGTTGAGAAGGGTTTCCCAAGATACTTCTTGTGTACTTGTGCATGGTTTTTATTCTTGTGATCTTGGTTGCTGCAACAATTTTTTTATGGTTTAAGTAAAATGCTGAAATGGAATGAACTTAATGCTTAAGCCTTGCCTATTGAAAAATCAACACTTTTCCATCTTGTGTAATAAAAAATCTGATAATGGATCAACTCTAGCTCCAAGCCCCTAAATATTTGATCTCTTTGTTGTGAAGATCAAGTTCCCACCTAAGACGAGCCGATGACGATTAAAAAAGTATTCCCTAGAAAGTGTTCCCATAATTGTACCTTCTCTACATAAGGTCTATAGATATTTAACATTGCATATTCATTTCCAAGCTTCACTAAATAGAAGAACATTCTTATTCTATAATCAAAATAAATTGAATTTAGTAGTCTT
>ML825002.1:6443-20643 GCA_009831015.1 Picea engelmannii
CTGTAGTGTTGCTCCTCCCGATTCCAATGAGCTATTACATTGAGAGGTTCCTCCAAGTAATGTGCCCAAAATGACCTCTTCAGTGAATTCCATTGACTTATAGCTCAAAATAGTCAAAATCATGGAAATCATCGGAATGCAACAAAACCAAAGCCAACCTGTGTAGAATGGCTCATAATGATGGAATATGATCATCAATGCAAGTTGGACCCCACAATGCCTCTCAAATACCCCTGCACTCTCTCTAGCACCCATCTGACTACTCTGGTCATCATAAATCTCTGCCCTGTGATGATGTCTCAAAGTGGGGACATTACAGTCCTCCCTGCTAGAAAATTGATTGTCCTCAAGCAATACCCAAATCCCCCGAAGTAAAATACCAGGATCCCATGTCCACCTGTGGGATACATAGTAGAACCCATCCAACGATGAACAATAGCACACTCCACCCCCTGGATCCCATATCAGGAAGTGAACTGCAACACTCTGTGAAGAACAGTCCTGGAAGATATCAACCCTGTGAACCTCCTGCACCTGACCCATGGCCTCATCTTGGAATGAGTCCATCCTCCAAATATCTACCCAGATCCACATGGTCTCCATCAACTGCACATGATGATGCCAGAATGAGGTATTGCAAGATCTCCGTGAGGCACCCTCAAGCAATGTGCTAAATGGAAAGTTAGAATAACTTTCCCCTACAATGGTCCACTCTCCCTTGTCGGTCAATGAACTGCTTAATCCTGCAATCCCTGGGTCCCATGCTAACCTCTGTCGACAATCCTCCTGCTGACACTGCACTACTCTGTCCACTACTATCTATCCCCTGCATACATAAATGATGCAGGAACATCCCTCATGACAAGCAAAACCAACGTGGAAGCAGAAGACAGCTGGAAGACGTCCAACGCAAGTTTTTGAATTTTAAAGTTTCTCTTGAAGTTGATGCGTTGAATATAAATGAGATCATTTAATTTAGGTGCCTTGGTAAAAATGTAATCAGACCTCAAGCCATACTCTCTCGTCTGAGATAGACAGAGGCATTTATAGTAGTAGTTGCAGGTAGATAGAATTGAATTCTTAGATTAGACAGTTCTAGAAGAAAGGAGGGAAACCGGATATAGACACCCTCATTTGTATCATTGTAGCATTATCTAGCATAACTCAGAGAGGGAAGAGCATAGGAGAATAGCAGAGCGCTGTAGAAGAACACCCATGTATAGATCTTGAATTAATAGAAGAAGTTGATTCAGATTCATGGCTGTTGTGTTACTCTCTGTGTATGTGTGTTGAATGCTCTGCTTATGAATATTACTTCCTGTTATGCATTCGTTATTATGCTGTGTGTATGATTTCATGCATCAAGATTGAAATCTGAGAGGAAGAGAGGTGAGTTACAATTGTTTTCTCTTGTGAGTAAGGATTCCTGTAAGGAGTGCAGTTGAGTCGTCCGCAAGGAGTGTGTTGACAGAAGGCTCAGGGAGTTAAACTCTTGTTCTCAACCACTTGGAAGTGAAAGCAGGTTGATTAAGCTGTGCAAGGAGTGTGCAGACTAAGGAAGAAAGTCTCAGTCGTGAAACTGAGCAGAAGTGTTGAAGGATTGCTGCTATGGGTATACGCAGAGTCAAGGAAGCTCGAACAGTCGAAGTGTTCGCAGGCTTGCCGCAAGGAGTGCGTGCAAAGAACCTTGTTGAGGTCGAAGTGATTTAGAAAAGATCAGGAAGGAATCTCGGAGAGAGATACCCCTTTTCATTTCGAGGATTAATCGAAGAAGAACGGACGGTCGAAATCTTCTGAGGAGGTTTTGCGAAGTTCTGAGGATCGTTAGATCTTGCAGAGGTGCAAGGAGGTTACGGTGCGAGGATTTGAAGAGTTTGAAGCTCTGGAGAGGCACAACCATTGATTCAGAGTCACAGGAGTTGCCAGATCTACACGTGGTATCATGTATCGGGGACTCGAGAGTTGAAGCCCCGAAAGTTGTGGAGCAAGAGCAACAATATCACGAGACACGATATCCCGACAAGATCAGAGTCGTTCGTTGAGGAGGACGCATGTAAGGAGATCCTTAACTCGCATACTCAGGCATTGGAGGACCGAAAGTCAAGCCCTTAGCTTCATGAGCAGCGAAGTGGCGAGAGTATCGTAGCCGTTCATCTGAGGGGACCGGTGGCAAGAGATCAAGAGATCTTGCGAACTCGGGATCTCGCAGGATGAGAACCCAACATTTGGTACTCCAAGTCACGAGGCCGTGAGTAGTGAGAGAAGGACATCCGTCGGATCCAGAGTGCGGGAGGACCGTTGGATCTGCACGAGGGATCGTATCTCGGGACCTCGCAAGAAAAGGTTCGAGAGTTTGGTTAGGGGGATCGCGAGGTCGTGAGACAGCGATATCCCGACAGCTGGAGCAGTGTGGGCCATAGAGGAGCGTGAGTGGAATACAGGTGTCACAGGGGATTCGTGAGTCATGAAGTGCCGAGGAGCCGAGACTCATGTGGACGCTGGGTCGCGAAGTGCCGAGGGGCCGAGATTCTTGTGGACCCGTGGCAGAGTATAAGGTGGGACCGCACATCTCGGGTACTCATGAACTTGGAGAGTGAAAAATCGACAGGACAATCGACGAGGTCGCGAGGTTGCGAGGTCGCGAAGCCGCGAGAGGCGCTAACATTAAGCCTAGCCCATGATTTCATGTGGTGAAGGCGCGCATAGAGAAAAGGAGCTATACCCGTATTGCCAGATCGGGTATCGCAAGATTTGAAAGGAAAAGTTGGGGGCTTTAAGTCACGAACTCGTGAGATAGAGAGATTTAAGATGACTTCCCGGTGGTAAGGGGGAGACCTCGGGGAAAGATTGTTGTGGGTGCAGATTTCCCGATAGGGAAATAGAAGAACCTTTGAGTTCTTCGGGCCGAGAAGAAGAAGGTCCTGTGAGAGTGGACGTGCCTGGGTGGCAGGGTGCATTTGCGTTAGGGTGGTATCAGAGAATAGAAAAGTTTCTTTGCTTTCTATAGCATAGAAAAAGGGAGAATTCACCATGTCGCCAAGGAGAAGAGGTAGAAAATCACCCGATCCAGAAGAAGAAAGGGAATTTTCCAGAGAAAGGGAATTGTCCAGAGAAAGAGGTAGGCAAGTACATAATCCAGACATGGAGAGAGAAGTGCATAATCTTCATGCCAGAATGGAGGACATGGAGACATCACAGAGGCGCAAAGCTGATGCAGGGGATATCAGTGAATTCAAGGATGAAGGTGATGTTGGACATGAAGAAGAAGAAACCCCAGTAGAAGATGCAACAAATGAGCGGTTGATTAAGGCTATCGCTCGGATGAGTTCGAAAACAAGGATGGACATTCCAGCTTATGAAGGAAGTTTGGATGCAGAAGAGTTGCTAGACTGGATTAGAGCTCTAGACACTTACTTTGATTATGAAGGTATCGAAGATGATAAAAAGGTCAGACATGCCGTCACAAGATTAAGAGGACATGCAGCCTTGTGGTGGGATGAACTGCAAGATGATAGGCGTTGCCAAGGCAAACAGAAGATAAAGAGCTGGGACATGATGATTGCAAAGATGAAGGCAAAATTTATTCCCAGGGACTATCGAATTTCTTTGTTCAGGAGGATGAAAAACCTGAGACAAAAGCTGATGACAGTGAAGGAGTATACGGAGGAATTTTACAGGTTGAATATTAGAGCAGGTCATCGCGAAAGCAATGACGAAAAGGTGGCCAGGTATATGAATGGCCTGAGGTATGAAATTCAGAATGAACTAAATTTGGCAACCATCCAGACTGTGGAGGATGCTTACCAATTGGCTCTGAAAGCTGAGGAGAAGCTGAGCTGCAACCAAAGTCAGAGAGGCTGAAGAAGAAGTCAGCCCAGAGGCAAGGCAGTTGCCCAGGATAAATACCAGAGGCCCAAGGAGGAATGGAAGAAACCTCAGACTCAGACAGAAAGAGGTGGAACCTCACAGAGAGGGCGATATGCTGAACAAAAAGAGCAGCATACTAAGTAGAGAGGAGGATATGCTGATAATAATAGGTTTCCTCGTACCATAGGTAGAGGAAGATGAAGAGGTGGAGTAATCACATGCTTCACATGTGGAAAGAATGGGCACAAGTCGTTTGAGTGTCCAAAGAAAAAGAGAGAAACTGGAGAAGCTCACATCGCCGAGACACAAAGGCGAGATGTTGAGGCAGAGTACGCTGAAGGCGGAAGATTGCTGGTGATGCAAAAAGTCCTTTTGACGCCGGAGAAGGAGATGTAGAATCCAACGGAGAGGAACAGTCTTTTTAGGACTGCTTGCAAGACCAAGGATAGAGTGTGCAAAGTCATCGTGGACGGTGGAAGCACCGATAATCTCGTTTCAACCGAGATGGTAGAAAAGATGGAGCTAGAGACAACTGATCACCCAGAACCATACAAAGTTTCATGGCTACAGAAGGGACATTAGGTAAAAGTCACTAAACAGTTCTTAGTTGACATTAAGATAGGAGGATATAATGATAAGATTTTATGTGATGTTATTCCTATGGATGTCTGTCATTTATTGTTGGGTAGACCATGGCAATATGACAGAAATGTAATTCATGATGGGAGGATGAATACATATACCCTGGAGAAGAATGGGAGAACTCATATGTTGTGTCCAATTGAAGATAAAGAGGTGAAGCTGGAGGTAAACAACATAGTACTTCTCATGAGTGGGAAGGAACTTCTTACAAAAGTTAAGAAGAAGGAGGATCCACAATTCTTTGTGGTTAGAAAACCAAGAATTGTTCTGACTAGCACAAGGGTGGATGATTTGCCAGAAGAAATTTAGGAACTGCTGGAAGAGTTCGCTGATATTGTAGTGGACGAACTACCTCGTTCGTTGCCACCAATGAGGAGCATAAGTCACCATATAGACCTCATACCAGGAGCTAGTTTGCCAAACAAAGCCGCGTACAGATTGACGCCACAGGAGAACGAAGAGGTTAAAAGACAGGTACATGAGTTGTTGGACAAAGGCTTGGTCAGGGAAAGCTTAAGTCCATGTGTTGTTTCGACAGTACTCAGTCCGAAGAAAGACGGAGGCTGGAGGATGTGCACTGATTCGAGAGCCATTAATAAGATAACTCTAAGGTATAGATTCCCATTGCCAAGAATGGATGATCTGATGGATTGCTTATGTGGAGAATTTTTTTTTTCAAAGATAGATTTGAAAAGTGGATATCATCAGATTCGTATGAGAGAAGGTGATGAGTGGAAAACAAAATTCAAGACAAACGAGGGTTTGTATGAATGGCTTGTCATGCCGTTTGGTTTAACGAATGCACCAAGTACCTTTATGAGGTTGATGAATGAAGTCCTGAAGGAATTCATCGGAAAATTTGTCATCGTGTACCTGGATGACATATTGGTTTTCAACAAGATGAAGGCTGAGCATTTGAAGCATTTGGCTATTGTGATGAAGAGACTACAACAAGAGAAGCTGCTGATAAACATGAAGAAGTCCTCATTCATGAAGACAGAACTCATTTATTTGGGGTTTGTTATATCTGCGAATGAGTTGAGGATGGACCCAGATAAGGTGGAGGTAATCAAAAATTGGCCATCACCGAGAAATATTTTCGAGGTGAGAAGTTTTCATGGACTGGCTAGTTTTTTCCGAAAATTCATCAGAAATTTCAGTGGAATTAGTGCAGCAATGATGGATACAGTGAAGAAAAGACATAAATCTTTTCACTGGATGGAAGAGGCTGAGAAGAGTTTCAATTTGTTGAAACGAAATATTACAGAGCAACCGATTCTGGTGTTGCCATATTTTCAAAGGAAATTTCAGGTGAAATGTGATGCAAGCGGGTTTGCCATAGGAGCGGTCTTGAGCCAGGAAGATAGACCGATTGCATATTTCAGCGAGAAGCTGAATGAGGCAAAAGAGAAATAATCCACATATGATAAAGAATTTTATGCCATCATACAGGCATTGAATAAATGGAGGCACTATTTGATCCCAAAAGAATTTGTTTTATATAGTGATAACCATGCATTACAATTTGTGACCCAACAGGAAAAGTTGAATCAAAGACATGTTAACTGGGTTGAATACATGCAAAATTTTACATTTGTAATTAAACATATTTCTGGTACTGCTAACAAAGTGGCTGATGCTTTGAGCAGGAAATGTTTGTTGTTGCAGGAGTTCAAAGTCAAGACTTTAGGCTTTGATGATCTTAAGGACATGTATGCAGGTGATGCAGATTTTGCAGAGGCATATGAAGCAGCTGAGAATCCAGTTCTCAGAGACAGAAGTCAGTGGATAGAGTATGTGATCTAGGATGGATTGCTGTTCAAAGGCAATCAACTGTGTATTCCAAATTGCTCCATGAGGGAGAACTTGTTGAAGGAGAAGCACAACGGAGGCTTGGCAGGGCATTTTGGCCATGATAAGACATTTGCAAAGCTGAGCGAGTCATACTTTTGGCCAAGGATGCGGTCGGAAGTCAAGAGGTTTGTCGACAAATGTAGAATTTTTCAGCATTCAAAGGGCAGGAAGCAGAATGTGGGATTCTATCAACCATTTCCCATACCTAAGAGGCCGTGGGATGAAATCAGCATGGATTTTGTATTGGGATTGCCGAGGACGCAAAGAGGACATGATTCGATCTTTATGGTGGTTGACATGTTTTCTAATATGGCACATTTCATTCCATTCCAGAAGACCAGCAATGCGACCCACATCGCAAATTTGTTTTTCAAAGAGATTGTCCGACTCCATGGATTGCCGAAAAGCATAGTCTCGGACAGGGACACAAAATTCATAGGGCATTTCTGGAGAACATTGTGGAAGAAGCTAGGAACTAATTTGATGTTTAGTTCTTCTCGTCATCCTCAGACAGATGGACAAACAAAAGTGGTAAATAGAAGTTTGGGAGACTTATTAAGAAGCTTGGTGACAGAGAACAACAACAGTTGGGACAATGTGTTGCCACAAGCTGAATTTGCTTACAATGACTCAGTAAATCAGAGAACAGGGAAAATTCCATTCCAGATTGTCTATGGGAGGCAACCAAGAGGAGTGTTTGAACTAAGGGATTCATAACAGGTTGATACTAACAGTGCTAGTGCAGGAGAATTCGCTAAAGCGATGAAGGAACGTCACAGCCAGGTGAAGGAGCGACTGTTGAAGTCAAGTTAGGAGTACAAGTGCAGAGCAGATCAACATCGAAGACAACTTCAGTTTGAAGTTGGTGATTTGGTCCTGGCACATTTGAGGAAGGAAAGGTTCTCGAGGGGAACATACAACAAGATGAAGATGAAGAAAATTGGGCCATGCAAGGTCTTGAAGAAAATGGGACAAAATGCTTATGAAATCGGGTTACCAGATGAGATCGGAATATCTCCGATATTTAATGTTTCAGATTTATATCCATATAGAGCTGATGAAACAGGAGAAGAAGGTGATGATCAATGAGAGGTCCAGTGGCAGAAGCAGATGCTAGTTGCAGAAAAGCCACAGATGGAGCAGATACTGAACAAACAAGTGGGTAAGAAAACCATAAGGAAAGAATACTTCGAATATTTGATTAAGTGGAAGGGACACCCAGTTGAAGATGCCAGCTGGGAGACTGAAGCAGAAATTTTAAAGCATGGACATACCATGCAGGAGCTCATGGACTGGAGCCCATGCAAATTTTCAAGCGAGGGAGTATGATGCAAGAGCATCCCTCACGACAAGCAAAACCAACGTGGAAGCAGAAGACAACTGGAAGACGTCCAGTGCAAGTTTTTGAATTTTAAATTTTCTCTTGAAGTTGACGCGCTGAATATAAATGAGATCATTTAATTTAGGCACCTTGGTAAAAATGTAATCAGACCTCGAGCCATACGATCTTGTCTGAGATAGACAGAGGCATTTATAGTAGTAGTTGCAAGTAGATAGAATTGAATTCTTAGATTAGACATTTCTAGAAGAAAGGAGGGAAACTGGATATAGACACCCTCATTTGTATCATTGTAGCATTAGCTAGCATAACTCAGAGTGGGAAGAGCATAGGAGAATAGAGGAGAGCTGTAGAAGAACACCCGTGTATAGATCTTGAATTAATAGAAGAAGTTGATTTATATTCATGACTGTTGTGTTACTCTCTGTGTATGTGTGTTGAATGCTCTACTTATGAATATTACTTCCTGTTATGCATTCCTTATTATGTTGTGTGTATGATTTCATGCATCGAGATTGAAATCTGAGAGGAAGAGAAGTGAGTTACAATTTTTTTCTCTTGTGAGTAAGGATTCCTGCAAGGAGTGCAGTTGAGTCATCCGCAAGGAGTGCGTTGACAGAAGGCTCAGGGAGTTAAACTCTTGTTCTCAACCACTCGGAAGTGAAAGTGGGTTGATTAAGCCGTGCAAGGAGTGCGCAGACTAAGGAAGAAATTATCAGTCATGAAACTGAGCAGAAGTGTTGAAGGACTGCTGCTACGGGTATACGCAGAGTCAAGGAAGCTCGAACAGTCGAATTGTTCACAGGCTTGACGCAAGGAGTGCGTGCAAAGAACCTCGTTGAGGTCGAAGTGATTTAGCAAAACTCAGGAAGGAATCTCGGAGAGAGATACCCCTTTTCATTTCGAGGACTAATCGAAGAAGAACGGACGGTCGAAATCTTCTGAGGAGGTTTTGTGAAGTTTCGAGGATTGTCAGATCTTGCAGAGGTGCAAGGAGGTTACGGCGCAAGGATCTGAAGAGTTTGAAGCTCAGGAGAGGCAGATCCGTTGATTCAGAGTCACAGGAGTCACCAGATCTACATGTGGTATCGTGTATCAGGGACTCAGGAGTTGAAGCCCCGAAAGTTATGGAGCAAGAGCAGCAATATCGTGAGACGCGATATCCCGACAAGATAGGAGCCATTCGTTGAGGAGGACGCGTGTAAGGAGATCCTTAACTCGCATACTCGGGCATTAGAGGAATGAAAGTGAAGCCCTTAGCTTCGCGAGTAGTGAAGTGGTGAGAGGATCGTAGCCGTTCATCTGAGGGGATAGGTGGCAAGAGATCAAGAGATCTCGCGAACTCGGGAGCTCGCAGGTTGAGAACCCAACATTTGGTACTCCAAGTCGCGAGGCCGCGAGTAGCGAGAGAAGGACAGTCATCAGATCCGGAGCACGGGAGGACCGTTGGATCTGTGCGAGGGATCGTATCTCGGGACCTCACAAGAAAAGGTTTGAGAGTTTGGTTAGGGGGATCGCAAGGTCGTGAGACAGCGATATCCCGACAGCTGGAGCAGTGTGGGCCATAGAGGAGCGCGAGTGGAATACATGTGTCACAGGGGATTCGCGAGTCGCGAAGTGCCGAGGAGCCAAGACTCATGTGGACACTGGGTCGCGAAGTACCGAGGGGCCGAGATTCTTGTGGACCCGTGGCAGAGTATAAGGTGGGACCGCGCATCTCGGGTACTCATGAACTTGGAGAGTGAAAAATTGATGGGACAACTGACGAGGTCGCGAGGTTGCGAAGCCGCAAGAGGCACTAACATTAATCCTAGCCCACGATTTCATGTGGTGAAGGCGCACATAGAGAAAAGGAGATATACCTGTATCGCCAGATCGGGTATCACAAGATTTGAAAGGAAAAGTTGGGGGCTTTAATTCACGAACTCCCGAGATAGTGATATTTAAGCTGACTTTCCGGTGGTAAGGGGGAGACCTCGGGGAAAGATTGCTGTGGGTACAGATTTCTCGATAGGGAAATAGAAGAACCTTCAAGTTCTTCAGGCCGAGAAGAAGAAGGTACTATGAGAGTGGACGTGCCTGGGTGGTAGGGAATGTTTGCGTCAATAAAGGATCCTCCTCGCCAGAATCCTCAAGCTGAAATACCTGTGACCATCGAGCATGCTTCCCAGAAACTGTATCGGAATAGACACCTTTGTAGAAGAAGTACCTGTCCAAACATCTCCATTCCCTATCATGATGATCAAGAGGAAGAAAAGGTCTCTCCCCATAGGACAAGTACCTGCCAACCCTCTCCAAACCAACCCAAGGTGGAGTGTGTCACTCTCTGGCGCCACCTGGGTTGTCATGTAGTGAAACATCCTGCTAACCAAGTGAACTCCCAGATCTCATGGAAAACTTGGAAGTTTATCTCTTCCAGTCTCCGCTAGCTGCTCCCGTGCTGGGATGATCACTGTGGGAATCCCACTGCGCTCATCTGTCATCACCAGGTCTATGATGCTTACCATCACACACCAAGTCTCAACTGTCTGTCTAACACGGTCCACCTTTGACCTGCTGTATGCCGTAAAAGTACTCCTGTCATATAGTCTTGACCTACTCACTCTCCATGCTCCTAGCCATGGCCTATCCCTCCTCATGCTGCTATCTATGATAAAAGTGTCAGGACAGGCTAATAGAAACATCTGCAGCTGACTGTAGGACTGGGAGGTATCACATGCTTTGGTTAATCCCAATGATTTGACCAGAAGCTCGTCCATCGGTATCCATATAAGATTCTCTCCTGTGGTCATCACCGAGTCCCAACCATCCAGTACAACCAGAAGTAACCCCTCCGGCTGTTGGTCAACCAACCTCCATCTCTCATCTACCATGCAACTGTTGAAATGGTGAAGGTGATCTCCCACAACTTTGTGTTGTTGCAGAGGAGTGACATCTACATACTCCCCTGAGTGTGTCTCCTCCCTGCAAGTCACTATACCCCTCCGAATTCCACCATACACCTTGGCATCTCTCTGTGAGCTATCACTCATCACCGTATGCTCCGGCATACTCATGTCATCTCCCGCAAACTCATGCTACATCACGGATCCTGGGCGTACAACTGGATCAATCTCTATATGGAGATCAACCACTCCCAAGACACAAATGGAAGTGTCCCCCATCGACTGGTGCTCCTCTGCTATATCATCAACATCCTCTGTCAATGTGACTGATTGATACATCTGACTGTCCACTAAGACAAATGAAGTGGATCTCTGACGAATCTCCTCAAGAGACCCATTTGATATAGAATCTGATTCTTGAAGGGCGGTCTATGTGCCTCTCAAGAATCCTCGAGTGCTCTCCAACTCTTGAGTGAGTCAGTCTACCTCCAACTCGTTCCCCCTTAGGGCCCTATGATACAACTTGCCAATCCCCAGTAGGTAGTCTCTGTCTGTCAAAAATTGCTGGTAGTCAGTCCTCATCATAGACACTCTCTCCCGGAGAGTGTGAAAATCATCCATGGAAAATCCTCCATTTGAGCTACCCTGTGCCACTGATGCTCTCCAACCGTAATATGCCATCACTGTATGCATGCCATCAATATGTCTAGTGGCTACCCTGATCATAGCCTCACTAACTCCCAACTGTGCTGCTAAGTGGTGTGACTCCTGATCATAGTCATGTTGGGGTACCCCCTCATGCCTCTCACTGCTAGTGCCATCACTAACAACACTCTCTGCAAAAGATAAAGTGATGAATTGCCTGTTGTCTATTGTGCCACTAGGTACTCCTGTATGCCACTGCATCTCATCACTAGATGCCATCTCCCCCTGACTCACACTGTATCCTGTATAAGAAGTTGTATCCTCCTGTGCACTCAACCTGCTACTATCATCTGTGCCTGGATCCCATATAGCTGTATCCAGACACGTGCTATCGTCATCCTGACTGCCAACAAGTGCATCCTCATCAATGCAATCTGATCCTAGAAGTAAGTGCTCCATCCACCTGTCAGCCTCTACAATCTGCTCAACCAATGGAGTCTCCAATAGCGGTAACTCCATCTCCTCTAGCTGTCCTGTATGTGTGAGGTCAACTGCCTATATGCCTTGTACCTCCTCCTGGATCTGTGGGTCTACTTGTCCATGGTGTGCATCCCTCACACTAAGCTCATCCATCATACCTGACGTGCCACTGATCTCCTCATGTGACGTGGATATCATGGATGTCTGAATAGGTGACATATGTGTCACGGCTCCCATAGGAAGCTCATCATCTCTAGGTGCTAACACGTGTGACTCCTCACTAGTGTCACTACTCTGCTGAGGCGTAAGGTCATCAATGGTATGTGACGTGTTTGTTGAGACACTGGTGCTATCGTCCTGTCCATCCTGCTGCCTATCCACTACATAAGAGTCATCATCCTCCTCAAGTGTGCAAGCATCAATAGCCTCCGTGCAAGAGTCATCATCACTATCCTTTGAGGTAGAGTCACTATCAATAGCCTCTGTGCAAGAGTCATTGTCATCATCCGACTGTTCTGAATCAACCTCTATCGCTCCATCCTCACACATCTCATCATCACTGTCATAGTGTGTCTCAACATTGTGCCCCTGGTCCTTACCCCTGCACCTATGATCTGGTTCCCACGACCCCTTGCAACTGTAGCAAGGCTGCGTGGGTGTGGGGTTTCTCTGTGCTTCCTTCTATCTAACTGTCATAGCTCTATTTTCCTTTGCCATGCCGACCCAATGTGTAACCTCATCTTTGCTCCAGCTAGGATTTTTATAGGATACAAAATGATGGAATGTCACTAGATCTCTGAGAATCTCATTGAGGGTTTGATATTCCTTATCACACTCAACAATATTTCTAGTAAAGTACAAAATATCCATAGATTTGTTTTCCTCTGCTATGTTGAACCAATATGTAATCTCCTCTTTGCTCCACCGAGGATTTTTTATAGATAAAAACTGTTGGAATGTTAATTGAGCCCTAGTTTCCTCCCCAAGGGCGTAATATTCCCCTTTACATATCATACTCTCTCTAGCAAGGTAAAACAAATCCATCTCCTTCCAACTATCCATAAAGAGCCCTCAGGTTTGCAGGATTTTAAGCTCTGATACCACTGTAATGATCCCAAGCCATTATGCAAGGATCATCACTATTTTGGTGTCTTTTTAAAACTTTTTTTGAGTGAGGTATTTCGTCAAACACTTTGCTGATCTACCTTTTAGATGTGTTTATATGTGTGTATGCAGCAAATAAAAGAAAGATATAACCATGGAACATACCTCAACCATATGCAATAAGATAGACAAGCCAAAACATCTCAATTCTTCTTTATTCATAAAATAGAGAACCCTACTACAATGAAGATGCCGATCTAGAATACTCAACAGATGGCCAAGAAGATAGACAATAGATAAGATCTGCTACAAAATGCTCCCGTTAATACAAAATATGCCTCCAAAGGATGAATAAGAAATGAAGATCAATACAAACATATATGAATGCCAAACTCTCCAGTTGAAGAATGCCACGCTCCAATAGAAGGTTGAAACCCTCAATAACTTGACCCTGCTGCCAAAAGTGTCCAATCACCCTAATAAATATGCCAACTGATATATCGGGTGATGGTAAGAACAACCCAGGTGACCGAATCTCCAAGATTCCTCTCAATCTATGTAGATCTGAAATCTCCCACTGAATGGTGCGCCCCATTGGATGACTGAAAACCTAGATAATTCAGCCCTGCTGAAGGAGGCCTCCAAATGATATAAAACTCTCCATAAATATAGATTGGGACACTGCAAGTCACTAGGTAAAGTCTCAGGATCAGATCTGAAGTGTAACCCCTCCAAACAGACTAGATCTGGATCTCAAAAACGCCCTCCTTCTCTTCAATTCGCCCCACTTCTCAAGAAATAATCTGAGCCATAAAAATATCTCAGAAAGCACTAGATCTGATGTCAACGGCCCTGCAATGAAAACCCAAGTGATAGAATCCTCAAAGGCCCTGCCAATCTCCTACAATGAATCTCTCTCCAAAGATGGAGCGCCCCTCTTGCTGGAATCCCTCATCTGGTGCACCCTCTCTCTATCTGCACATGAAATTGATGTAGAATCCTCCTGTAACTGAGTAGATCTGGAACTAGAATGGTGTGGGAGAGTATTGCATCTCCGAGACCAATCTTGGGACAAGATAGGTGGAATCTTTCACCACCGAATCGTCCTCTAGGGTTTGTTATGTCAAAACCCTCAAACCCCCCAATATTGGGCTCACTAGCTAGAAGCCAGAGATCAAAATAAGATCGTACATGAATGAATGAGAAGAGGCCCTTGCCTTTCCTTTATAATTTTTGGCTCGCCTTGTCCCTCCAAAGTGACTTTCATTTTATTAATATTTAATTAATTAATTAAATCACTTTAATTAATTAATTAACCTTTTTACCTTTGAAAAGCTCCTTATCTCTCCTTGTGGCTTCCCTGGCCACTGAAAGTCACTTCTAG